>CM077248.1:1032597-1082597 GCA_039654775.1 Spinibarbus caldwelli | reverse complement strand
ACAAATGTCCCCACAAGGATAGTAAAACCTGAAATTTTTGACATTGTGGGGACTGCTCCTGCCTGTTTCTCCAGATCGAGAGGCTGGAGGGCGGTCTGGCCCAGGCGTGCGGGCTGATGGTTCTCTGCTGGGCTCGGAGGACACCGGTCTCGACCCCCAGCGCACACGGCAGGCCATCGCACAGCTGCAGCAGAAGATCCTGAAGCTCACAGAGCAGCTGCGCATCGAGCAGGCGGCCGCGACGAGAATGTGGCCGAATACCTCAAACTGGCCAGCAATGCCAGCGACAAACAGCAGAGCTCCCGCATCAAACAGGTACATCACCTGCTTACTGTCATCATCACTGTCCACATGTGACCTCAAATCAGAAGAAGGCAACTACAAACGATTTTGAACATGAAAATGAAGCTTATTTTTGTACCATTAAGACATATACAGTGGTGGCCAAAATGATTAGAACACTTGTATTTGCAGCAGCTAAAAATGGTTTGAAGTCAGTTATTTCTATCTTTTGCTGTAGTGTGTCAGTAGGAAATATCAGTTTACATTTCCAAACATTCATTTAGCCATTAATTGAAACCACAGAACAAACTGAGACAGACTAAATCCAGAAGAACTGTGTCTCCAAGACGCTTCAAGAAACCTACCTGCAAAGCTTCTGAGAAACTCTGCTCAAGTTCAATTCAATTTTCAATTCAAGTTTATTTGTATAGCACTTTTCACGATACAAATTGTTGCAAAGTAGCTTTACAGGAAATTAAGTTTATACAATATATTTATATATTGTAGAAACTTAATATATTTAACTTATGACAAAATTTGATAGTTCTGTATGTTGTCTGAGGGGTTGGCATCATCTCTTCTCAGGTGTTCGGTCATCTCAGATCATTTAAGTGTTGGATCCAGACTGAAGCTTGTGTAATTCCTAGATACCACGGGATGTTAATCCCATGTCAGAAACAGAGAAACAAATAGAGACATAATTAGCGTAGCTGCTGTTCCATCCAAGCAAAAATGATTTGTTCAACCCAAGCTAAAGAACAAGTCAAGTCAAGTCGAGTTTTGTCATGCCGCTACATGTGGGGGCATACAGTGGAACAAAATGTTGTGTCTCACAGGACCACGGTGCTACATAAACTTAAATATAAACAAACAACACAAGAGTAAGAACAATTTTAAAACCTATAAATAACTAACTCAAGTGCACCGAGAGCAAAAGCTGCTTTAAACACAAAGGATGCTCACACCAAATGTTGATTTCATTTAGTTAATAGAAGTTAATTGATCAAGAAAATCTATTTATGACATTATTTTTGACAGCATTCTCATTTTACTGCATTTTTACACAAGTGCCTAAAACTTTTAACAGCACTGTAGCTTTGCAGGTAGCTTTCTTGAAGCATCAGTTCTTCTGGATTGAGTCTGTCTCAGTTTGTTCTGTTTCTTCATGTCATTCCAGACAGACTGATGATGATCAGATCAGATCTCTGTGTGGAGCAAACTAAATTCTCACTGGATTATTACAATTAATAGCAAAATGAATGTTTGGAAATGTAAACTGGTATTTCCTACTGACACACTACAGCAAAAGATAGAAATAACTGACTTAAACCCATTTTTAGCTGCTGAAAATACTAGTGTTCTAATAATTTTGGCCAGCACTGTACATGTGTATATATCCAGTCAATAGGCTTGTTTGACTTCATTCGGCGCCACAAATATCGGCTGCCGCCTGACAAAAGCAATGCATTCTGGTTAGAAAATTTATCGAATTTTGATTGGCGCTGCAGGCGCCTTACGATCACATGTGCCATCAAAGTACCACAAGAGCAAAACGAGATCAGGCGCTGCAGTTGCTCAAAATCAGCTGTGAAAGCCTTGATAGAAACACACTTTACCTGACAGCCGTCTCTTTACTCCTTTGCAACCGGCAGATCTCGCCAGCGGGTGGCAGGCTAGTGTAGTTCATCTCCAGCTAGCCTATTTAGTGTGCTTGAACTCCGCCCCTACAACCTCAGGCTCATCTGAGTGCCACGCACACATCTTAACATCCAATCAACAGCTAATGCACAGAACCAAGCCGCGCCCTAAATTATTTTTTATTATTGCATTCAGATGTGTATCACAAAAAATATCTGTGGCTACTTTGTGACTTTAAGCAACTGTGAAACAGCAGCCTTGGAACCGGTGTTGCCACATTGCGGCCAAACTAATCAGTGCCAAAAAAAATTCAAAGCATGTGTATGTGTGGTTAGAAAAATCAGGCTGCACACACTGTGCTGATGACTAAACTCATGTCATGCACACTGTACGCATAAAACACAAAGTACACTGAGGGCTTTACTCTTACGGAGTGTTCAGACTGACAGCTGCAGGGAGAGTTGGCTCTTTCCTGATACAGGGCTTGACTAGAAATGTGTCTCACTCTCCTCTCATCTTTTAGGCTACGTTTACATTAGTGCGTTTTCATTTTAAAACATAACTTCTACAGCTACAGTTACGCACTACTGTCGTTTACACTACTCCGGCATTTTCGACCCTCAAGAAGGGAGACTTTTGAAAACGCTGCAGACCCCGTTTTAGTTTGAAAACTCTGGGGTTGTGTTTCAGTGTAAACGGAGCAAAACGGAGACTTTTGGAAATGATGGCATGGCTGCCCACATTCACTCTGCATATCCTTGAGGACCATGTAAACAATAACAACATGCTCATATTTGTACCATAGATATGTATAGGTAGATTCCCCATTCGACCGCTCCAAGCATGCAGACGCGTCCGCCATCTAAATAATAGGACATCTATCTATTAGAGTTGCATGATTCTGGATAAATCATGATTTTTTTGTCTCAAATAGAGATCACGATTCTCCCACGATTCTGAACTAAACAAAATATTATTGCTGCAGTCTATTTAAAAGTGTTTAATTAATTTGAATTAATTATAAAATATTTTATTATATATGTGTATTTAAAATATATTTAATACACCAATTATTAATATTAAAATTATGAAAAAGTGGTTTGAATGAATGATTCAATGACTCACTCATAAATACTTAACTTGTTTCATTACTGGATGATCAGTGTTTTTGAACAAATCTCTTGAATGAATGATTCACTGACAAATACATTTTTAACAGTCAATTGTCGCCACCTAGTGGCGAAACAATGTAATAGACATAAACGTTATTTGAAGCACCAATTACTTTCAAAAGGGGATTTACTCTAATGTTTATATATGAGTTATAAGCTTTCATCACGTTATTTCTGTGCTAATATGAATAATTGTAAGACAGAAATAATACTGACTAGTTGAAAAGACTGTTTGTGAAGCTGTTTTTTACTCAAACATGGCAACTCTCTGCTCTGTCTGTGTCAGCGGCAGCACAAACGCAGATTTGAATGTTGCAGTATGATTTTTTTCATAGGTTTAACAGACACGAACAAATCGTTGTCATTTAAAAATGAGATTGCATTGGTGTTTGAATCGAGAACGTGTTTTTTTTAACGATTAATTGTGCAGCTGTGCTACCTATACATATCTATGGTTGTACCTGTCCTGCATGAATGGTCATGTGATGTGTTTTCGGTTGTGTAGTGTGGACGGAGATCGTTTCTGAAACGCAGTGAAAACGCCAGTATAGACGAGGATCGTTTTCATTTTAAAACGCCATTTTAAAACGAAAACGCACTAGTGTAAACAGGGCCTTAATCTCCTTCCTCGCTCATGTCTTGATCTCCTCCCTCCCTCGCTCTTCCACACACCTCCACATTGCCTCCATCCTCAGGTGTTTGAGAAGAAGAACCAGAAGTCTGCGGCGAGCATCGCCCAGCTGCAGCGCAAGCTGGAGCATTACCACCGGCGTCTGCGCGAGGCGGAGCACAGCGGCGTGCAGCGGCAGCCCAAAGACGTGCTGCGTGACATGCAGCAGGGCCTGAGGGACGTGGGGGCCCGGGTCATCACGGGCCTCAGCGAGGGGGTGGTGGACAGCCTGCACTCGGCCGCTGGGGCCGTGGCCTCCAAACCGCGCGAGATCGCCTCGCTGATCCGCCACCGCTTCGGCAGCGCAGACAACATCAGTGTGCTGAGAGACGGGCCGGAGGAGGCTGAGGACGGAGCCGCCGCCACACACCTGCAGTCCAGCCCCAAATTCGGCAGCGACGAGGACTGCTCCAGCGCCACCTCAGGATCCAACAGCGTGACGGGGGCACCCGGGGGCCCACCCAGCTCCAGAGGGAACACGCTAGAGCGGGGCCGCAGCGGCAGCCTGGATATGCTGATGCAGGAGCTGCAGGAGCTGCGAGATGCACAGACACGTCTGGAGGAGACACTGGAGAGTGTGAGGAGCGGATATATGAAGGAGTGCAGGCTAGTGATGCAGGCGCTGCAGGAGGAGAGGTTCAGGTATACACACACACACACACACACACACGCGCAGATCACAGTACATACAGTCTAGAGCAGAGCTTCTCTTCTGGGTTTGCTTCAGGACCTAAATCATACTGGACATGCAGTAGCAATCCAGCACTGCACCACAAAAATCAGCCATAATGTCATAATAATCAAACAGACAAATGTATGCAGACTGTGAATATGGCTGGCCAGTAGGGCTGCAACAAACGATTATTTTGATAATCGATTAATCTACCGATTATTAGAACGATTAATCGACTAATCGTTGATTATTTCACTGATTAATCAATAGACTTTGATTGATTATTCAGCTTTTGCAATTAGTTAAAATATTGAGTTATACATATTCTAACAAATAAATAAAAGGTAATCACTTCAGCTTTTTAAAATCATATGTGACACTGGACCACAAAACCAGTCATAAGTGTCATTTTTTTTTAAATTTTTTAATTAGATTTATATATCACATGAAAGCTGAATAAAGAAGCTTTCCATTGATGTATGGTTTGTTAGGATAAGACAATATTTGGCTGAGATACAACTATTTGAAAATCTGGAATCTGAGGGTGCAAAAAAAAAAAAATCTAAATTGCAAAAGCTGAATAATCTAAGATTAATAAATGCTGTAGAAATATTGTTCATTATTAGATCGTGTTAGCTAATGTAGTCAACTAATGTTAACTAATGAAACTTTATTTTAAAGTGTTAGCAATTTATTGTGTAATAATTTTAATTAATTACATATGTGACCCTGGAGCACAAAAGCAGTCATAAGTAGCACAGGTATATTTGTAGCAATAGTCAACAATACATTGTATGGGTCAAAATGATCAATATTTCTTTTATGCCAAAAATCACTAGGATATTAAGTAAAGATCATATTCCATTGAAGCTTAATTTTTGATTAGTAATACGCATTGCTAAGAACTTCATTTGAACAACTTTAAAGGCAATTTTCTCAATATTTAGATTTTTTTTTTCTCAATATTTAGATTTTTTTTTTTGCACCCTCACACTCAGATTCCTAACACGATCTAATAATGAACAATATCTGAGGGTGAGGGTGCAAAAAAAAAATCTAAATATTGAGAAAAAGAAAAATCTAAATATTGAGAAAATTGCCTTTAAAGTTGTTCAAATGAAGTTCTTAGCAATGCGTATTACTAATCAAAAATTAAGCTTCAATGGAATATGATCTTTACTTAATATCCTAATGATTTTTGGCATAAAAGAAATATTGATCATTTTGACCCATACAATGTATTGTTGGCTATTGCTACAAATATACCTGTGCTACTTATGACTGCTTTTGTGCTCCAGGGTCACATATGTAATTAATTAAAATTATTACACAATAAATTGCTAACACTTTAAAATAAAGTTTCATTAGTTAACATTAGTTGACTACATTAGCTAACACGATCTAATAATGAACAATATTTCTACAGCATTTATTAATCTTAGTTGATGTTAATTTCAGCATTTACTAATGCATTATTAAAATCTCAAGTTGTGTTTGTTTACATTAGTTAATGCACTGTGAATTAATATGAACTAACAACGAACGACTGTATTTATTAAATAACATTAACAAAGATTAATAGTGTAATAAATGTGTTGTTCATTCATGTTATGTAATACATTATAACACCTTACTGTAAAAGCATTACCAATTAATTTATATAAATGGATATATTTGGCACACAAAATGAGATGACAGACAGAGCTAATCCGTCTTAATCACCATTTAATTAGCTATATGAAAAAATAACTGAATGACACATTCTGCCTAACATCTCATTTTGTAAGTCATATGGATAAGAAACAAAATTAAGGTAAGTGATAATATGCTTTATTTTTTATTTTAATTTTTTTTGATAAACTATTTTATTCACAGCATATATCTCTCTTAAAATACCTTATAGGGTTATGATAATAAAAACAGTCCTGAGCAAGATCAAGCTTTGATCTCTGGAAACCAAACTATCACTTTAATTAATTTATTTCCCCAACTAATAAAAAGATTTTATCATTAGCTAGCTCAAGCAAAGCGACACTAACTAAACTGCTTGATTTAAGGCAATCTCTTGCATAAAGTACTATATAAATAAAGGTGACGTGACTGCTTTACTGAAGTACCGAACTGAAGAGCTCATGCAAACATCACTTTCTCACCGCTGTCAGTTTTTGTTGTTTAAACTGTTGTTTTGTTTGTTGTTTATTGCGTTATTGAGAAGAAAACGTTGTGCTCTAAAGCTGTGTGTCTCTTCTTCTCTTGAACTGCATCAGAATTACAGTCTTGCTCTACAGCGCCACACTGGTCCAACAGCAGTATTGCAGGCTCTTACATTAGGTCATATAGGATCAAACGACTACTCGACAACAGAAATATTTGTCGACAATTTTTTATTGTCGACGTTGTCGATAATGTCAACTTATCGTTTCAGCCCTACTGGCCAGCAAGATGTTATATATTGTGATGATGGTCTAAAGTGTCACTGGTTTTTATAGAGCATTTGTTCTTTCGTTTATATCTGCTTGTAGTCATTAACACACTTTAGATTGATAAAGAAACATATTAATGAGAAAATAAAAAGTGTGATGTGCTTGATTTTGAAGAAGAGTTAGGCTATTGAAAGCACATGAAAGAATTCAATTCGGTACTCGCTGTCTGACAGATGGCTTTCTGTGTGCTTTTAGTTCAGTAGTACAGTAGTTTATTTACTGAATTACTGACATTATGTTTGGACTGTAGAGTTAGAAGAGAACTGATGCTTTTGCCCATTTTCTCCTAAAGTTTATTTTTCTCCATTATCCAAAATCAAGTGTTTTTTTGTTTGTTTGTTTGTTTGTTTTGTTTTGTTTTTTTCTTTGCCACAGCTGCCTGACATTAGGGGTCTAAATACATGCATAAGTCAAGACATCATTATTTATATAATGCTTTTTACAATGCCGATTGTCTAAGCAGCTTTACAGTATTGAACAGGGAAATAGTGTGTTGAAATAGTGTGTCGTTCTCCTCTGGCCAGACGAAACCAGCAGTTTAATTCTAGGCTGCAACAAAGTCAGATTGTGCGAAGGACTCATCTGGTTCCCGTGGACTATAATGCAATAAGAGCTCGTTCAAATACTGAGGCGCTAACCCATTCAGAGCTTTATAGGTAATTAGCAAGATTTTAAAATGTATACAATGTTTAATAGGGAGCCAGTGCAGTGTTGACAGAGCTGGAGTTTGTTTATTAAGTGCGCAGAGCATGAACGCATGAATTTACTTTTCTGCATTTGACATTGAGAGCATAGGTCGTAATTTAGATATATATTTTTAGATGGAAAAATGCAGTTTTACAAATGCTAGAAATGTGGCTTTCGAGGGAAAAGATTGCTGTCAAGTAGCACAACTAGGTTCCTAACTGATGACGAAAAACTGACAGAGCAGCCATCAAGTGTTAGACAGTGTTCTAGGTTATTACATGCGGTTACCAAGTTAAGTGTAAAAAGAAACAGCCCTAGTACTGAGCCTTGGGGTACTCCATACTGCACTTGTGATCGGTATGATACCTCTTCATTCACTGCCACGAATTGATGGCGGTCAGATAAGTACGATTTGAACCATGCCAATGCACTTCCTCTAATGCCAATATAATTTTCTAGTCTATTCAAAAGAATGTTGTGGTCAATAGTGTCAAATGCTGCACTAAGATCCAGTAGCACTAATAGAGAGATACAAGATGATAAGAGCAGGTCGTTTGTAACTCTAATAACAGTAGTCTCAGTACTATGATATGGTCTAAATCCTCACAGATACCATTTTTCTCTAAGGAAAATAGTTGTGATGATACTACCTTTTCTAGTATCTTTGACAGAAAAGGGAGATTCGAGATCAGTCTGTAATTAATTAATTCTTTGGGGTCAATTTGTGGTTTAATAATGAGAGGCTTAATAACAGCCAGTTTGAAGATTTTTGGGACATATCCTAATGACAATGATGAATTGATAATATTCAGAAGAGGATCTATGACTTCTGCAAGCATCTCTTTTAGTTGCTTAGATGGAATAGGGTCTAACATACATATTGGTTTAGATGATTTAACAAGTTTATAAAATTCTTCCTTTCCTATATAAGAGAATGAGTGGAATTGTTCCTCATCATCTGATGCGATACTGTAGCTGATGGCTGCATGATTACAATTTTATCTCTAATAGTATTGATCTTGGAAGTAAAGTAATTCATAAAATCATTACTACTGTTCTGTTGGGAAATGTCTGCACCTGCTGATGTTATATTTTTTTGTTAATTTAGCCACTGTATTGAATAAATACTTGGTTGTGTTTGTTTTCTTCTAAAAGAGATGAAAAGTAATCAGATCTAGCCGTTTTTAAGGCTTTTCTGTAGGAGAAAATGCAATACGAAATACCTTTAGTTTTGTTTTCCTCCAGCTGCGCTCCATTTTCCGGGCTGCTCTCTGTAGGGCGCGAGTGTGCTCATTATACGACGGTGTCAGACTGTTTTCCTTAATCTTCCTTAAGTGTAAATGAGCAACCGGTCCTAAAGTGCTAGAAAAGAGAGAGTCCATAGTTTCTGTTACATCATCAAGTTGTTCTGAGCTATTGGATATGCTGAGGAATTGAGATAAGATTATTCACAAAGCAGTCTTTTGTGGTAGAAGTGATGGTTCTACCATATTTGTAGCAAGGAGTTGAATTTGCAGTTTTAGCTATATGGAGCATACACAACACTAGATAATGGTCTGAGATATCATCACTTTGCTGTAGAATTTCAGCGCCATTAACATCAATTCCATTCGACAGTATTAAATCTAGAGTATAATTTTCAACAATGAGTAGGTCCTGACTCGTGTTGTCTAACCCAAATAGAGTTCAGAATGTCTATAAATGCTGATCCCAATGCATCTTTTTCATTATCAACATGCATATTAAAATCACCAACAATAAGGACTTTATCTGCAGCCAGCACTAACTCAGATAGAAAATCAGCAAATTCTTTATTAAAGTCTTTATGGTGCCCTGGTGGCCTGTATACAGTAGCCAGTACAAACATCACAGGGGATTTATCATTAACACTTGTTTCTCTGGATAATGTTATATGCACCATTACTTCAAATGAATTATACTTGAGACCCGACCTCTGAGATATACTGAAAATATTGCTATAAACTTTAGCAACACCTCCCCCTTTACCTTTTAGACGCGGCTCATGTTTAAAACATATTTTATATATTGGGTAGACTTAAAATAATGTAATCATCTGGTTTCAGCCAGGTTTCTGTCAAACAGAGCACATCTAGTTTATGATAAGTGATCATATCATTTACAAAAAGCGCTTGCTTAGAAAAATATTGAATATTCAATAAGCCAAGCTTTATCATTTGTTTATCTGTATTACATAGGTTTTTTTTATTTGTTGAACATCAATTAAATTGTTACTCTTAAATGGGTTTGGACATTTTTTGTATTTGCTAGTTTGGGGAACAGACACATTCTCTATAGTGTTATCTAGGTGAAAGAGTCTCTATATGCTGAGAATTAACTGACTTCTGTGACGTGAGGCGGCTAGCAGACGGTCGGTTTAGCCAGTCTGTCTGCTTCCTGACCTGGGCCCTAGTTAGTCAAGCATGAGCTCTAAGACTATGTGCCATATTTCTAGAGAGAAGAGTGGCACCACCCCAGGAGGGATGAAGAACACCTCTTTTCAACAGGTCAGGTCTGCCCCAAAAACTCGTCCAATTATCTATGAAACCTATGTTATTCTGCGGGCACAACTTAGACATCCAGCCATTGAGTGACGACAGTCTGCTATGAATCTCATCGCCACGGTAAGCAGGGATGGGGCCAGAGCATATTACAGTGTCTGACATCGTACTTGCAAGTTCACACACCTCTTTAACATTATTTTTAGTGATCTCCGACTGGCGAAGTCGAACATCATTAGCGCCGATGTGGTTAACAATCTTACTGAATTTACGTTTAGCATTAGCCAGCACTTTTAAATTTGCCAAGATGTCAGGCGCTCTGGCTCCCGGTAAACTTTTGACTATGGTGGCTGGTGTCTCTATTTTCATGTTCCGTGCAATAGAATCGCCAATTACTAGAGCACTTTCATCAGGTTTCTCAGTGGGTGAAGGGTCACCAGGACACTGAGTGGGGAGAACCTGTGTGATGTTTTGTTTGGAACGGAAGAGCGGTGTTTTGACCCGTGACTATGCCGCCTCACATGCCCAGTCACCCAGTTGCTGCAGAGGCTCTGTAACTGGAACCGAACAATGTACAGGACTTCCAGAGCTAGTCACTTCTAGAATTCTTCTCTGTCAGCCTAACTATTTCCCTACATTTATCACATGTGAATCCCTCGCTACTGACAGAGAGTGATAAACTGTACATGTGGCAAGTGGTGCAGGTGACAATGCAAGGAGAAGCCATTACTCATCGTGATTGTAGAATAATTCCAACTCAACACAGTTGTTTGATGGACTCGGAAAAATGGAGCGAGAGAAAAGAAATACAGTGAGACAGAGAGAAAAAAGAAGCGGTATGAAATGCGACTGGGGATGCGATTGACCAGCTAACAAGCTAACGGAATGCTAACGCGTTGCTAATGTGCAGCGCTAGCTGTTAAAATGAAACGATTAAAGGCTGGGGGTGAGAGATACACTTGAAATTTTTAACCCTGTCATTTATAGAAATTATTCAACCATGTCAGCGAAACACATCAACATATAGTAATTGGGCTCGTCAGTATGACATATTGTTATAGGTTTCACCAGATAAAGAATTAGGTGAAGTGATATATACTATATAGCAAATGTGATCTGTGTGATTATACAACTCTAATCTGCTAAATGCAACTAAAAGCAATTACTATATCAAGATATTAGAAACATTAATATCATTATTTCATGTAACGCTGGTCTGAAACAATGTGTATTGTGAAAAGCGCTACACAAATAGGTTTTACCTGAGTAAATCATGCACTGTCCATGTTAGTTATTCATCTAATATTTTGATGTAGCATTTTCCCTGCTCTTCGTGACTGTATCAGAAACAGATTTTTGGGTCGTGACCCTCCAGATTTGTGGGCTTGAAATAGACTCAGATTAGGCTTTTTCCTCTTAAATGGTAAACGTTCGAGAAGGAGAGAGAGAATGTAAGTTCACAGAGAGAGAAATGAATGGACAAACATATTTCTGCCCTAAATGTCCAGACTGTGGTTAAGCATTTTTTCTGTTGGCTTGTAATAACAGAAGCACAAAAATAGTTGAAAACCATGCTGTCAAACTAATGGATCAGTGAAGTTTTGTAGTAGTTAAAGGAATAGATCAAACAAAATGCATATATATATTTATACATATATAAATCAGTGCTCACGCTCTTTTAACATTACATGTCAAATCTGGCCATTCTTGAATCTGAATATGGGATTTCAGAGCCTGTACCATATTTTTGTTGAGCCTTACAGCTGTAATCACTAAGAATGATTATGGTATGGAAAAGAGATTTGTGACTGTTCTCAAGCTTTGTGCCTTTGGAATGGTGTGAGGAGGGGGAAAATGACAGAACTTTTGTTTTCTTCCATTAAGTGCATTTAAATTGAATATTAAAGCTGTTTAAAACTCATCCATTAGTCAACAGTTTGTGGTTTTGTCTCTGGACTCTTCAGACCAGTGAAGCACCTCTCTTACAAACACACTTTGAGACGATTATGTGTACATGAGTAAAGACCAAAACATGCACGAGGTCTTGTTCCCTCACATAAACACACTCTCCTGCAGAATCACGCTTGTGTTTGTCTTTGACACAGAGCACAGGAAGTGACTGTGTTTCTTTTACTGTGTTTCTGTAGGTGTGAGCGCTTAGAGGAACAAGTCAACGATCTGACAGAGCTCCATCAGAACGAGATCCTGAACCTGAAACTAGAGCTGGCCAGCATGGAGGAGAAGATCGCCTACCAGTCCAACGAGAGGGCCCGAGACCTGCAGGTGCGTGTGTGCGTGTGCGTGTGGGCGCTTGTGTGTGTGTTTAATGTATGACCCACAATGATGGCCCCAGAGGTCAAATGGATACTAGCTAGACACTGCTTGACTTACACTAGCTAGTGGGTGTGAACTGCCACATAAATGTTTCTTCATCAGATTTAGAGAAATGTGTCACTGCATCAGTGTCTCAGCAATGGATGCTCTGCAGTGAATGGGTGCCGTCAGAATGAGAGTCCAAACAGCTGATAAAAACATCATAATAATCCACAAGTAATCCACAGCACTCCAGTCCATCAGTTAACATCTGGAGAAGACAAAAGCTGAAACAAATCCAGCATTAAGACATTTTTAACTAAAATATGAGTCCATAATCCATAATAATGCTTCCTCCAGTGAAAAAGTGTTCTGGTCTGAATCAGGAGAGAAATCTGCACAGATCAAGCAGCGTTTACAAGACAAAACAGCTCTCAACAAATATGTGGCTGGATTTTGATGTGAGAGACAACAGGAGATGCACTTTTTCAGTGGAGGAAGAGTTATTATGGATTATGGATTTTAGTTAAAAACATCTTAATGATGGATTTGTTTCAGCTTTTGTCTTCTCCAGATGTTACCTGATGGACTGGAGTGGTGTGGATTACTTGTGGATTATTGTGATGTTTTTATCAGCTGTTTGGACTCTCATTCTGACGGCACCCATTCACTGCAGAGCATCCATTGCTGAGACACTGATGAAATCACACATTTCTCTAAATCTGATGAAGAAACAAACTCATCCTAATCTGAGATGGCCTGAGGATGAGGACATTTTCAGCACATCTTAATTTTTTTGGGTAAACTATTCTTTCCTACTTTTGTCAGCAAGTCCAAAGCTTATTCAGTTTTTTTATTATCATCACACACAGTGACAGAGTTGCAGATAAACAAAATGTCATATTAGAGTAATGCTACACTAGTAATTATTATGCCAGGCTATTTTAGTGAATGAAATCATGAGGTGTTGCACACATGATCACACTGCAGGAGTCGAGCAGTCAGTGTGTGTGTGTGTGTGTGTGTTAGTGTGAGATTGACCTGTGGTGTGTGTTTGTGTGTGTGTCAGGAGGCTCTGGAAGCATGTCAGACACGTATCTCTAAGATGGAGCTGCAGCAGCAGCAGCAGCAGGTGGTTCAGCTGGAGGGCCTGGAGAACGCCACGGCTCGCACCCTCATCGGTAAACTCATCAACGTGCTGCTGGCCCTCATGGCTGTGCTGCTGGTCTTCGTCTCCACCGTCGCCAACTGCGTGGTCCCGCTGATGAAGACGCGCAGCCGCTCTGTCTCCTCGCTGCTGGTCTTCCTGCTGCTGGCCGTGCTCTGGAGGAACTGGGATGCTTTCTCAGGACACACCTCTCGTCTCCTGCACGCGCCCCGATGAGCCATAGGAGAACTGCTGCTTTCAGACCATTTTGCACAGTGTTTCGAATGCCTTGGGTGCATTGCTCTTGAATGAGGTTAATATTAATATCATTTGTATTTCTAATATGATTTTAGTTGAATGTAGCATTCTGCATTAGCTCACACAAAAACAAAAAAACAAAAAATTTTGTCATCATTTCCTCAGTGTTGTGCGTAAAAACTCGTATGCTTGTGTTTCTTCTGTTGAACACAAAGGGAGAAATTTCCAGCTTTTTTCATGCAGCTCTGTGTGTGCAATGATAGTGACTCAAAATAATGATGAACATTTGAATGAACAGAAACTGTGAACTGTTAGCGCATGGAAAAGAGCTGTTCTGTAACTTCTCCTTCTGTGTTCAGTGAAAGAACAGCATCGTACATTAATAGATAATGAACATTCAGATCATTAATAGATAATGAACGTGAATGTTTGGATGAAGCGTTCGCTCTGAAGGAGAGTTTTACATCTGAAGGAGAGTTTGTCAAGTCTCCTTCGTGGAACGGAGTGATAGATACAGCAGAGATCATCCTTCCTCTGCTTTCGTTACTCTTATTATTTTTAAGAAGTCAAAGGATGCTGGCTGTTTACTAGCATTATCTGATGTAAAACACTGTTTTAAATGAAGTATTAATTTATTGAATATTGCACCGCCTTACTGGACCTGTGACAGACAGCAGAGAAAGACACTGCTACTGCTTATTCATAATGTATATAATATTAAAACACAGTATTTCTGATGTTGTGTTTGATATTATGATGGAGGGGGGTTTTTGGTGATGTGTAGGTTAGATTGTCTACTGTAGTGGTGGATCGGGACTGTTCTTATGAATTGAGACCGCTGTGTGTGTTTGATCATGAACTCGACTCAAGCTGACCAAATCTACTCACCCCTCGACTCGTCATTCAGATTCTTATGAATTATCACTCGTCTAACTGTACAGTAATGTTTACTAGTTCTCAGTTGTTTAATGATCCTCAGGGGAAAGTCCTCTGCTGAAGCCGTATTACACTGCCTGTGTCTGTGTGTGTGTGTGTGTGTGTGTGTGTGTGTGTGAGTGTGTGAGAGAGAGAGAGTTTTTAAATCACTGTAGTGCCTTCACATCTCTTGGTAACTTTTGTAATAAAGATCATTTCTGACTAGAGCTTTAGTGTGAATAAGCTTCATTCGAATACATAGAAATGTTACTTTAATTACAATTTAACATGTTGTGTCAGTCTTCATTTCAGCGAACTGAAGAAAGTTTCAGAAAACATTAAATTATGAGAACACAAAATAGATGTAGGGTTTTCCTTCTTTTATTTTAACAGACATCTATTTTATAAATGCACAGAATAAAAGTAAAACTCTCAATAGCTGAGAATAACTTCAGAAAAAAAAATGTAATAAGTTTGTTGTATGATTATTTTGGCTTGTTAGAGACAAGAGGGACAAATTATCAATTTTTTTTTAAATGTAATTGTTTTATATGATTATCTGTTGTCACATTTTTAAAATAATATAGATAAAAATGGGAACAATTAAGTCCCATACAAATAGAGATATTTTCCAGAAGGCCTGTGCATAGTCCACATAATGTCCATCTTCATTTAGGATGGTGTCAGATCCAGACCGTCGCCAGCGAAGGACCTTTTGTTATCTCCGTAGTCGTAGCGGATCTCTTCGCCGGTCTGAATGTTCCGTGTGGCCATGAAAATTATGACCGGTTCATCCTCCAAAACCTGCAGTCTAGGACTGAGATTGGCGCGTTTGGCAGAGTGTTTAATTTGTCTGCCAAACGTAGTTTTGTTTGGATGGCATTCGCAGCGCTCCTCATGAGCATCCAAACACATGCCCTGTCCATTCTTGTCAGTAAAGAAAAACATATGTCCAGCTTGTGGCTCTTTGTTCTGATGGATCTCCATCCCCTCGTCCCTGGAGATCAGCCGGCCGTGGAAGTCACAGATCACCTCTCCGCAAGCAAACGGCCTGCTGGTGACCACACTGAGACCCTTGCCTTCTCTGTCCATCAGCTGCAGGCCTTTCCAGCACTGCCTGCGGCTCATCTGACGGATCAGTTTACTTTCTGTCGATGCTTGCATGCTTCGTGGAGGCTTCCAGCCATTCATAACTTCAGCAGCATCTGGCACATTTTCCATCCATCCCTGCTTCTCAATCCAGCTGTGTACTTTGCTCTTGGATGGCCGAGATGGCCCAAACTTATCTGCAGAAACAAGATGATATTAGCTGTGCATGTGACTTCCAAAAGTGGGCTCTTATAGCAATGTGGAAGGATTGATGGAACTTTTTTCACACCGTGACTAGGTTTTAGCATTTGTCTTGGCAAAGAAATGTTAGACTAAATGTTAGGTGTCAAAGAATTTTGCTTATTCCAGGACAACAATGCTGAGATTCATTAGGCTCAAATTGTGGAAGTGTGGGTCAGGGAGCACGCAGAAATCATTTTCACACTTTATACTTTCACACTTTTTGATAATGCCTCATATACAAGGAGCAAAGCAGAGGACCTACTACCGAGCCTTGTGGTACACCATACTTAACTTTTTTCTTTCAAGTACACAAACATTTGAGAACAAAAAAAATATTATTTGACATGCAGCACTAGTTTGTAATCTAATTAAAAAGTAATTAAGGTGGTTGTTTTTGGTACAAACTATAATGTTGTGCACTAAATTCTAGTAAACAGATGATCTAAAGATTATAACTTAAGTTTACACGTACATATCTCAAGCAAGTGCCAGCCCCAAAATGCACAATATTTTAAGTAGTACTTTCTGTGGGTTACAGATATTTCTCAAATAAAAATGTTTGGGAGTATACATTTGGGACACAGAAATGGCAAAGTTGATGTAATACCCAAATATAGAATATGAGTTTTGTATATCTGAATGAACAACTTACCAAGTACAAGACGCTGACGGAGTTTCTTTTGATTGGCGCACCAAAGCGAGAGGCAATGGCTCTCATATTTCTTTGAGATATGCAGTCGTTCAGCTTTTTCTGGAGGCACTGCATGCACCGTTACTGGATGCGACATCTTCAGCAAGCAAAAAGCTGCGTTTGCATTCATCCATATGGGCTCAGGCTCTTCATCTGGACTAAAGAAACAAAAGTGCACATCTCAGTGAGGATACCTGAATGATTAAGAACAGGGTGGATAACATACAATAAAGCAGCAGCAGGACTGGACTGAGGTTTCTCCTCAGTGCCTGTTGAGTTGGTGAAGTACCTTAAGAGTTTCTCCTCATCTGTCAAATCATAGTTTTGCATGGCAGTGTGTACAAACGATCTGGCCATATTGCTGGTGATGCTTGGGAGACAATACCTGCAAACCAGAAATAAAGATGGATTTACAAATTAATAAAATAAAGAAAAAATAAATAAAGGTTTCTTTTCAGTGCACTCACTCGTCGTGCAGCTTCTTTAGATCTTCAGAGGGGCTGTCAACCGGATTCCCTGAAGAAGATATGAAGAATTTCTCAGCTTCATCTAAACGGCATCTCATGCCCCTCCTCTTGATCATCGCTGAACGCAGATATTCATAGTAACCATCAAACCACTGCATGATGGACAGAAGAGAATGTTGTGAGGTTCTGACAGATCTAAGCAGCTCCATTTTAATATCATTTATTATTAATCTTACCCCTTCCTCCTCCTTTGACAGGACAAAGAAGGCATTGCATTCTTTTACTTCCACCATGGTCCGTTCACCATTTCCCTCAATGTATGTCCGCTGCAGCCAGTCAGAAACCTGCAAAATTCAGACAAATAATTAAAACTGACCAGATTTAACTGACCGTTTCACAACACCACCTACAATCATGTGGGTCAATAACGTCATTGGCTACAATGTCAAAAACACACAAAATTCTCTCAAAGACGCATGAAAAATCTGAATTGATTAAACATTTCTAATTTGAGTCTTTTAGTTATTTATTGTCTATATGTATGGACCATTTTATGAAATTTCTTAACATTCAAGATATGCATTTGTTATTTGTTTTCAATTTCTGCACTAAAATTCATAGTATTTTGGGATTTCTGGTGATATAAATGTGTAAGTCTATGTACAGAAGGTCATTGTCACTCACGGTCATATTCTTCACCACTTCTGGCTCTTGGAGGAACCACAGCATCACTAAGGCCTCCAGGAAATACAGCACCAGCAGCTCCTGTTCTCTCGTCATCTCTCCAATATCATCTACCATTACTTTAGCAATGACTTTCAAGAAATCATCTTCAGCAGACTGCAAGATCCGCCAGCACTGGCCTGCTGAAAGAACCCTATAGGAGAAAAGTGAAGGAGATCAGCTCTGAGAATTTAACACTCTCAGAAACGTGTGTGTGTGTGTGTGTCTGTCTGTGTGTGTGTGTGTGTGTGTGTCTGTCTGTGTGTCTGTGTGTGTGTGTGTGTGTCTGTGTGTATGTCTGTCTGTGTATCTGTGTGTGTGTGTGTGTGTGTGTGTGTGTGTGTGTGTGTGTGTGTGTGTGTGTGTGTGTCTGTCTGTCTGTCTGTGTGTGTGTGTGTCTGTGTCTGTGTCTGTCCTGGTATTCCCTATTAGGACCAAATGTCCCCACAATAATGGTAATACCAGTAAATTTTGGCCTTGTGGGGACATTTTTTTGGTCCCCATGAGGAAAGAAGCTTATAAATCACACAGAATGAAGTTTTGAGAATGTAAAAGTGCCTGTAGTTGTGTGAGAGTGGTAGGTTTAGATGTAGGGTTAGACTAAGAGGATAGAAATTTTGGTTTGCACAGTAGAAAAAAAAACAACAAAAAAACATTACACCTATGGAGAGTCTACAGGTGATTATTTTTCCCCTAGAACTTGCTGCCATCCAGTGCAATAAAATAAGCCATTTTACTAACAAATAGAAAACACTGAACTGAAAGGGCTTGAAATTGTAAACATATACAGTGTTGTTTATTAATCATTATTAATTTAATTCTTACAGTCCTTTCTTTAGGTTTGTGGTTTATCTGTAAAAACCAGTTTTATAAAATTAGACTGCTGCATGTATGAACAGGGAGCTTTTCAACTGTAGTGTTCAAAAAATGATTACAAAGACCAGAAACCATACACCATGTGATTTCAATCATTTGTTCTGGATTGTTTAAGTAGTCTGCAGTTTACCAATATTGTTTAATTCAAATGTTTTTAAATGCCAATAAATGCTGTGTTTTGTAATGAACTCAGATGTAATAAACTCTTTCAGTGGAAACTAGACAGCAAAAGTAAAGTGCTTACCTCTCTGAAGCCATTTCAATGTCCAAATATCTCCAAATGTGGATTTTCCAGAAAGAAAAGAAGTCTGAGAGTTTGTTGAGGTGACTTCAGTCGGTGCAGAAGAGATCTACTGAAATCTGTGTGCTGTGGAGGCTTTAAATGATCAGAGCATCAGAACAGACGACCAATCCTCAGCCAACAACCTGACGATTCCATTAGCATTTGAAGATCATTTCCATTCACGCCGTAAACGGCCGTCATTCAATGGGCCATCATGCTAATGGAGCAGACAAATAGAGCAGAAACTCTAGGTTGCTTACGTAATCGAAGAAAGTGCTTCATTTGATGACTAAATGAACATTTATTTGTTATTGAAAAAAAAACACATTATTTAAAGACTAAATCAACTTTAATACATGAAGTTATAGCAACGAATGTAATGTTAAGTGTCAGATCAAGTAAGGTTTCCTCTCCATCTAACAGCTTTTCACAGCATATTCAACTCAAGAAAATGTGACTTCATAGTAAACCAGTTTATATTAAAGAGAAAAATACATGATCAACATACACAAGCAAATGAACCTGTGTGATTTTTAACACTACAACTTTGAATGTATTCAAATATGCAAAATATTTAGATTTTTTTTAAAGATTACTCAGTCTATCTATCTATCTATCTATCTATCTATCTATCTATCTATCTATCTATCTATCTATATCAGCTTTGCCTGCTTGAATATTATGGATTTTTTTTTTTTTTCACAAAAAAAGGGACAGTGTACATTAATCAACATTCATGAATGTAAATGTACCCATTGGTAGTCCCTTTGCCAGATGTTATTAGGCCAAAAAACTAGAAGAAGAAAAAAAAAGACACAAAATAGAAAAACAATAACAACGGAATTCAACCAAAAATTAAACAACAACTTATACAAACTGACAATAAAAAGTAAAGAAATATGCATTTTTTAAAAATTAAATAGAAAGCAGCTTATTACGATATATAAACAACATTAATGTTCACATTGTTGGTTATGAAGAAGCCATTTCTTAAAATGATGCTTAAATGATGTACATTCTCTAACTGATTGTGGTATTAAATTCCTCTGATGTGATGCTCTGAATGAAAAAACAGCTTTTTCTATGTGGAATTATGCAATCAGCATTAGCTGCACCTCTAGTTACTCTGTTTTCAATAGATTTAAATTTAATGAAATCAGCCAGAGGAGGAGGAGCTAACCCATGCATAATCTTATAAACTAAACAAACATTTTTAAATTTAGAGATGTTTTCCCAGCTAAGCAGGTTATACGTATTTAAAATACGACAATGGTGAAAACTAAACTGTTTTTTATCTAAAATTGTAAATGCTTGTTTGTACAATAATTCCAGTGGTTTTAGAACTATAGCATGTGTATTAGACCAGCTTGTCAGACAATAAGTAATATGAGAAAGAATCATAGAATGAAAATATACCTTTGCAGCCTCATTTGATAAAGAGTTTCTAATAAACCGAAAATTAACTAAATTGAATTTTATCTTTTTACATACCTTTTTATATGCGTTTTAAAACCAAGACATGAGTCCAAATGAACCCCTAAGTATTTAGTATAGATATATAAACAACAAACAAGTTGTACAGTTTTGCTCAAGTTGATGCTTCCATATTTTACAGGAAAACAAAAAAAGTAAAATATGCTTTGAAAAGTATACACACATTAAGCTAAAGATTTGCAGTGTGATTCTCTTAGTAATGAGTCAAGATGAGTTCAGCTACAGACTGATCACAGCTATTAACGCTTCGTCACCCATTTCTCCTCCACCGTTAGATCTGCTGATACAGATGATAACACTGATCTGCAGACTGTGGGTTAAGGTAAATGTTCTTTAAGGTGTAAACTGCTGCTATTGTGATACAAAAGCCATGTTCATGAATGTGTGCTGATGAACAGCTTCGTTGTTGCTTCTCTGCTGATTATCTGTTATAGCAGAACTCAACTAAAAGTCCCAAGTATTGAGCTAAACATATATTTGACTGAAAGTGTAAAAATGTTCACTTTATAAAATGTAAAAAGAAACCTGGATAGAATTAAATAAAGAGAGGAAGGAGATTGTAAAAGAGAGGATGCAGTGATCAAATGCATTGTGGATGGATTTCACTGGTCAGTAACTGATGTTTCATTTATATTACACTGGTTTCCGAGTGTTGAATATGTAGTATGTAATATAAAGAACCCCACAGAGCCAGAACTGCACCACAACGTGACGCTGTAGCTTTAAACATTTTGATTTCTTCTCATGACTGCTTTCATGTCTGTATCAGCTAGGGCTGAGGTTTAGGTTAGGATAGTTTTGTTTGGTTTGAATCTTGATAAAGCATTAACCTTGAAAACGGTTTGGAAGAACATTTCACTTGCTTTTATTTTAAATAAAATTTCAAGGAACAAGGAGTACCGTTTTTCTTTGGAATGTGAGATAAAAACTATAAAACTGAGTAATTACAAATGCCCCAAAATAATACTTGAATACAACCCTTAATTTTAATAACTCAGACACTTTACACCCCTGTCTACCATTAGATACAAAAGAGATCTTTAATATATACCATTTCATCTTAAAGGCATATGACCAAAACACATACACTCAGAACTCAGTATAGTTTTATGGAAAGCATTGCCTTTGCCCTAAACGAGCCCTAGACTGTACTGGGAAGATGTATAAATGTCATTATGTTGTAAATAACTGAGGAAAGTTTGACGGCTCTCCGTGTTTTAACTTGACTAATACACAGTTTAGCATGTAAGTAACTAATGCTTCACATTATATATTGCTTTTAAATATACGGTGCGTACAAAGTTACTTTAAGAACAATTCCAATCTTAATTTAACATGATGATATTTAAGAAAATAACCAACATCCACTGTCTCTATGGTACAGGCTATCTGTCATTTTTACAGTAACAAAGTACACGGCTTATATAATAATGATGAGAAGAATAACAAAAATGACACAGGTAGAAGTGAAATATCGGATGCAATACAGTAAATGATGATTTATTGTGGAAATGTGCCTATAGCTGTTCTGGAAATAATGTGGCAATGCAGATGATCTCACAAGTGCTAAAATAGACTAACATTATATTTATGCAAGATATCCGATCTGCTTTGCCTTAATTGTCCACAGGGTGGAGATATTAGATCAGAGACTGCTGTGGCAAATCTTCGAGAAATCTTTATCAGAGTGTGATAAACACAATAAAGGAGCTGTACGCTTCCGGGAGGAAATACGTGCTCGCTTCTTCTGCTGCTGGAGTTTCTTCTTCTTCTTCTAAACATTCGAGAGAAAGCTGAGTGAATGTTATAGGTCTCATTAAACTAGATCATCTATAGTCAATATTTAACACTACAAATGTTATGACTTGTGTTACATTTCTTTAATGAATCTGACGTCTTGATGTTTTGTCAGAGTTGTACACTGAGGTGGACTGAAGCTGTTATCGGACCGGAAGCAGCTGCTCCACCGGAAGGAAGAGGAGGATCTGCTACTTTGTATCTCACTGTCGCATTGTTTCCCTCTTCCTGTACAGCAGAAGTTGATTTCTCCTGACGGGTTCCCCGTCTGAAGACTCTCTGACCTCTGTAGGGTTTGATTCAGAGTCGTTTCCTGAACAGCATCATGTGAATGTTGGCTACAGGAACAAAGAAAAGAAGAACTAACTTCAGTAAGATTTAGTCATTCAGTCAGTCAAAACACCATTGACATTTACAACTGCGATCTTTAGGCATAGAAAATAGATCATGTATTTTAAAATAGGATTTGTAATGGTGATGTTTTCCCCCAGAGCTAAACTTACGAATTTTAGTTTGCGAGTGCAATAATCATGAAAAGATCCCAATCTAATTTAAAATCCCAATCTGTGTCAGTTCACTGCTCCTCGCATCCCTACCCGATCTCATGATGTACCACGAGTTTCTGTTTCTATTTGACGTGCTATTTATACGCAGAAATTGACTTTGGCGTGCATATGATACGCAGTGGTTAGATTTAGAGGTGTGGGCTAGGTGCGTATTATATGAACGCCAACAAATTGCGAATCGTGCACGCAAAAATCGCGCATTATATGCACACCAATGTCAATTTCTGCGTATAAATAGCACGCCAAATAGACACAGAAAATCGTGCTATTAATGCGCATTTTCATGAGACCAGGCATGAGAGAACAGCTGAGCCTCCTCATGAGGAACAAATCTTGTTGGTTTATTTATTTGCACTGTAGCTTGCATTGAATCTCTGTTTGTGGGAATTGTGCGTTGTGTTTAATACTCAACTTTTCAAAAAACTTTGTGAAATCTGAAAACAAAGCAAAAAAAAAAAAAAAAACCTTTAATAATTTTAAATACAGTAATTAGAAATGATTAGAAACAAGAGCCCCATACAGCCCTGCCACACATGTGAGAGAATACAGTCTCAGAGAGCACAGTGGGTAGAGAGTCGTGTTATGGATATAGTTTTTCATACTCAATTATTCTGAGTTCTGTGGCCTGTGAAATATGTATGAGAGCACACACACACGCTGGAGTCTGTGAATGGTGTGGTGCACATATGGCAGCACTTGAGCTTGTCCTGCTCTGCCGTATGCTGCGGATCACAGGACTCAGGCTGGATCTGCGTGACTAATTGGAAAGATAAAGGAACATGAGGACCAGGTGAAAGTTCAATAACTCACTCACACACCGACTGCTACGCTCTACTAACAACACAACCACAGACTCTCAAAGATCCCCTTTGACGGTTAAAACATGTTTTATGCCAAGCTTGAGAGGCTTTTACAATCAAATAACCCCAGAGGTTCTGTTTGACAGATGAACCTGGAAAGATACACACACGTTTGTTTGATCTCATTAACACTTTATATCAGGATAATGATATTTTATCCCCTGGTTTCACAGACAAGGCTTAAGCCTAGTCCCAGACTAAAATGTTAGTCTGAACTGTTTCAACTGAAAGAAACTTGCACTGACTGATCTTAAAATATAACAGTGCCTTTGTTTTGTCTCAAGATGCACACCAGTAATGTTTTTTTTTTTTTTTTCTAAGACATGTTAATAAAAATTACTTAAATTACCTAATTGAACAATGGTCTAAGCCCTGTCTGTGAAACCGGGCCTATGTCCTAACTCAAACATCACTCAAACCTGTGTAAAACATCAGATTTAAATAGAAAAACATGATCTGGCCAATTCATGAGCCATTTAGTGAGTTCCAGTTCACTAGTCTGTGTTCAACAGGTTTCACTATATATTAGTGAGGACATTTTTGAATTGTGAGGATATTTTGGACCTCGCAAGTTTAGTCAAACCTGTACACACACACACACACACACACACACACACACACAATCAAATCAGAAGCAGTTGGGATATCTGTGTTACAGCTGATTTGCAGTCATTTCTTGACAGTCGATCGTCTTTGTGACTGCTGTGCTTTTGCTGTGCATTGAACATAACTTGAACATAACATAATTGAAATCGCTGTTTTACCATCAACTATATATGCACTTCTCAGGTAGTTGATTATTATCCATTTTTGAAGAGCACAATGAAACCATGTGAAGCCCAAACAGAGAATATGTACGAATGATCCTTGTCACCCCAAACAGATATAATGCAGTTTTCTTGTGGAGGATTTCTTGTTATTGAGTTAAAATCTGTTTTGTTGGTGCTCATTAACAATATTATAAGTATGATGTTCTAATATGGCAAACAGAACCAGCATTCTTTAAAGTACCTCATCATAAATATATGTGACCCTGGAGCACAAAAGCAGTCATAAGTAGCACAGGTATATTTGTAGCAATAGCCAACAATACATTGTACGGGTCAAAATGATCCATTTTTCTTTTATGCCAAAAATCATTAGGATATTAAGTAGAGATCATGTTTCATGAAGATATTTTGTACATTTCCTACCGTAAATATATCAAAACATAATTTTTGATTAGTAATATGCATTTATAAGAACTTCATTTGCACAAATTTAAAGGCGATTTTCTCAATATTTAGATTTTTTTGCACCCTCAGATTCCAGATTTTCAAATAGTTGTATCTCGGCGAAGTGTTGTCCTATCCTAACAAACAGCTTTCAGATGATGTATAAATCTCAATTTAAAAAAAAATGGTGACTTGTTTTGTGGTCCAGGATCACATATGTCACATATATCAATTTAGTAGCCTGTTTTAACACTGTATCATGCTGTTTGCCCGCTTTTTAGAATCGATTATGCAGTGAGCAAAAGCCTTTCTGGACCCCATAAACATTCTCTCAGCTTCATGAGAGCGTCACCGCCCCATCCAAACTCACTTCACAGGAAGGACTTTTCAAACGGGCTCAAGTTCTGATGAACACAGGCGCGTCGCGGTGAATTCTCTAAAGTAGCAGTAAAGTACCTAATATTTGCAACATATATATATATATATATATATATATTTTTCTCGGCTGATAAGCACACGTTACACGGCGAGGCAGCGGGTCACTCCAGAGAGACGCGGATCTCTGTAAGGAAGCGGAGGCTCGTCGTCACGTCATTCGTCAGGAAACGGTCTTTCCTCCCGGAGAGCTGCGCTCTTTTCCGCTGGCTCAATGCGCCTCTCCGTCCAGAACCCGCGGAAGCCAGCCAGAAGGAAAAATGCTTCCTTCTCCAGCGCACAGACGCTCTCTGCGGCTCTTAGCGGCGGCTCTCGCCGTGTTTCTGACGGCTCTCCAAGTGCGCACGGCCGGCGCGCTCCAGATCCAACAGGCGTTCGCGTCTCCCAGCCGCACCAATAACTTCGTGGTGGACGCGGTGTCGAGGCGCGTTTACCTGGCCGCGGTCAACAGCCTGTACCAGCTGAACGCCACGCTCGCCAGGGAGGTGGAGACGCGCACGGGACCGGTGCTGGACAACCCGCTGTGCCACGCGCCGCAGCTGCCGCAGGCGACGTGCGAGCACCAGAAGACGCTCACCGACAACCACAACAAGCTGCTGGTGCTGGACCGCGCGCAGGGCGTGCTGCTGGCCTGCGGATCTGTGTTCCAAGGCTTCTGCGAGCTGCGCAGCATGGACAACGTGTCCCGGGTGGCCGTCAGGTTCCCGCAGGACGGCGCCACCGTGTTCCCCAGCATGCTCAACATCGCGGCCAACCACGAGAACGCGAGCACCGTGGGGCTCGTCTTCCGGAGTCACGGCGGCGCGGCGCGGCTGCTGGTGGCAGTGACCTACACGGGCATGGGGAGCGAGTATTTCCCCAAGAACCACAGCAAAGAGGACCTGCGCTTCGAGAACACGCCCGAGATCGCCATCCGCTCGCTGGACACCGCGGACCTCGGCCGGCTCTTCACCTACGACATCAACCCCTCCGAGGACAACGTGTTCAAGATCAAGCAGGAGGTCAAGCAGAAGAACAAGCTCAGCTTCGTGCGCGCCTTCGTACACAAGAGCTACTCGTACATCGCCATCAACAACGACGCGAACGCGGGTGTGAAGGAGAGCCAGCCCAACAGTATCCTGGCGCGCATCTGTCTGGACACGGACGCGCCGCGCAGGTCCGCGGAGAGCCGCAAGCTCACCGAGTCCTACATCCAGATGGGCCTCCAGTGCGGCTCCAGCGGGAACATCTACAGCCGCCTGCTCTCCATCTACCCCGCGGACATCAGCGGCGGCGCGGCGGGCGCGGAGGCCCATCTGTTCGGGGTGTTCGCCCAGGCGGGCGGCCGGGCGGCCGTGTGCGCCTTCCGCGTGCTGGATGTGGAGGAGAGGATCCGCCAGGGCCGCCGCAACTGCTCCAGCGGGCCCAACAGCGACGTGCAGGTGCTGGACAGCGTCATCCAGGGCTCCGGGGCCGAGTGCGAGCACAAGGGGGCCATCAAGGTGAGAGAGCGCGCTACAGGAGCCTCCGCGACTCAGTTATGATAACACAAAGATTCACGCCTGAGCACCGCGTCTGCTCTGAAAACACGCTGAAGTCGTCCTTTATACTTGAATGCACATGAGTATACTTACGAGTATAGTTTACGTGGAATATTTGCGCTTTTAAAAATTAATTGCAGGACCACTTCAAATTGTAAAAAACTGTAAAACTAAAAAGGAGACTAGAAATAGCGGCTAGTCCCAGCACATAAATTAAACCTGCATTTCTTATGGATTTGAACGTAAACGTCATGACCGAATGGCCTTTAAATATCAAGGGTCAGTCAAAAAGTTGCAAATCTTACTAACTGCCCCAAAAGCCATCAGGGACATCATGTGTTTAATTTACCTCACGTAATCAATATGATCAAGTTATTACCCGATCTCATGAATGTGCGTTTCAATGGCACGACTTTGTGTTTCTATTTAGGGTACTATTTATAAGCAGAAACGGACTTTGGCGTGCATATGATAGGGGTGTGGGGTAGGTGCGTATAATACGCACGCTAACAAAGTTCGTATCATACGCACGCAAAACCTGTGTTTTTATATGCACGTCAAACACGTACGTATCGTATGCACGCCAAAGTCAGTTTCTGCGTATAAATAGCACGTAAAATAAAAAAGTAATAATAAATTCATAATTAATAATAAAAAATAATAAAAAATAATTCGTGCTGTTGATACGCATTTTCATGAGACCAGTTTATGCTCTCATGAAAAAAATTACAATATTGATGTTGTAATGCTGGTAGCACTAATATAAAAATTTTATGTTATATTTTGTAAAAAAAGTAAAAATTTTGAAATGAGTTGATTGTTGAATTTTTTTGTTTTTATCTCAGTATTCCTATCAATGTTGCATAAGGTTTTTTATGCATAATAGTAACCCTAGAATGTGATCAAGCAGTTTAAAATAGCGGGGCTAAGATATATAACAATTTTTATGACCGCAGAAATATGTTAACTCAGTACACATTATTCCACAATTGTGACCGACCATAAAACACCATTTTTCACACACTTTTCCAAAAAAAATTCAAAATATAACTATTGATTATTTCAAAGGGTTACTAATGACACATCATTTGGATATTTTCATGTCTGGGAAAATTTGGGATTAAACGGGTTAACTTTAAAACACTGTTCACATTTATCAGGTAAAACACAATCATTTTACATTTAGGAGGATATCATAATAAGCTTAAAAGCTTTCATTTGTGCTTCATCTCAAATGTACGAAAACTGTTACTTTTGTTTAGTTCATCCTGTTTAACATGTTCATGAACTAATGAGCTATGAATTATCACTAATAGAGTAAAACAGCGCTGCCAGAGTTAAATCTCTTTCAGTGTGCTGAGACACTGATATTACACATTAATGTGAATGATTTCTGAAGTTGGTGATGTGTAGAGCAGAACCGAAAGCTTTGCCCATTGTGGCGTTTTAAGAGCTACAGAACTGAATGTCTTTATGTTTTTTGTTAGTTAGTTAGTTCACTAGTGAGTGTGTGATTGTATTACAGCCTGATGATGTACCGTGAACTCAAGACTGCGGTTAAGATCAACATCATCCAGCTAGTTTTAAAAGTATGGCTGATCACACTGTACATGCACATCTGAGGTGAATTTCCTGTAATATGAAAAATCTTTATCATTTGCAGCAAACGGCCATGAAGCAGATTCTGGAGCATGCAGCTCATTTCTGAAAACATGCTGTTTTTATTATGTGAACATGAAGTTTTATAAGAAGCACATGCATGTCTGGTGTTTATTTAGCGTAGCTTTTGTGCTGTTGTCTTTGTTCTCGTGTAGCCCTTTTTACGTAACTCAGTCTTTCCCATAAGGCCACACTCAGGCCTCATTGAGCCCTGCTTTCTAACGACATCACAGCACGACTGGGTTTGGGATATGAGCAGCGTAACACTGCTCTGCTCAGTGTGTCTGATAGATTGCAGTCTGCAGGAGCGCAGGAGGTCACGGCGCTCAGGGGGAGAAACTCGTGAGAAAACTCCTCCGCCGAATTCTTTCTTTCCCCCGCTTGAGTTCCCGTCACCCTGCCATGAACCTCTCGCTCTGCGCTCGGGAAAACACACGTGTCAACGTGGCTTTAATGAAGAACCCGTCGGATTCAACAATAGATTCATCAGCGTGTTAGAGGTTAAAGACAGCTGCATTCTTCATCGGTTCTGATCATTCTCAGGATAATTGCTTATTAGTGGTGTTAGATACGGCAGGCACTGCTGTTCTTCATTTTTAGGGTTATGGATCTGAATAACCCTTGACCCTCAGTAATCAGACCCGACCTGCGCGTCTGTGCAGTTACTGTGTGGCGCTGTTACTGTCTAAGCCACTTACGCTTTTCATTTACATGACAAAATGAATGGGTACAAACGCCATAAAGAGCCATACACATGAGAATATCACGGTTAATGTCACTCACTTCCGTGCATTCTGTGTTCCAGCTTCAGGAGGAGCAGCTGAACTGTGGGGCCGCTCACCTGCAGCACCCGCTGGCCCTGAGGAGGCCCCTGAGGGCCCGACCCATCTACGAGGCCCCGGGCCTCAGCTCTATTGCCGTAGACAACGTCCACAACCGCACCGTCGTGTTCCTGGGGACCAGCAGGGGCCGGCTGCGAAAGGTGAGGAGCACACGCATAATCAGTGTTATACCAAACACCAGAAATCTGTGAAACTACACAATCAGCTGGGTCGTGTGAACATTAGGCAGTGATTTCAATGTCGAAAGTCTACGTTTATTTATAAAGCACTTTTAAAAACAACCAGCGTTTACCAAAGTGCTGTACAAGTGCACTCAGTGTAAAACAATAAACACATAAAAACAAACATGACATAAGATCAAATCCTCAGCTCTACAGCTCTCACCAGCTGATGGAAAGTCTCTGTTCAACCACAATAAATACCTCTCATTTTTTGCACAAAACTATCATAGACAGTGACCTACTGATTAACAATAGTAAGAATGATTGCAGCCGGTCATTGAGAGGCTGTCAGGAACGGTCTGAAATCTGTTGTTGAAGTCAGGGAATGTTTGATCTGCTTGGTAAAGTTGACATGAAACATGCGATCATCTTTCTTCCCTGTTGAGATGTGTATCTGAGTGAAATGGCTTGATGTTGTCCACTGGGATTGGATTGGATGGTTGTGGTTTGCTAATTGCTGTGATCTCGTGTGAGTGACAGGCTGCTGGAGGAATTATTGTTGAGTTATTGTGGATTATTGTCATATTGAAGAGATGTTGTTGCAGGAGGGGAAGTTAATGTTTTGATTAAAGATTATAAAGACACATTAATTAAGAAAAAAACACACAAAGATGTGCATGGATAAATCATTCACAATAAACACTGTAATATTCCTTTTAAAAATGAAAGTTTTCCATTTTGATTTCATTGGGGACTTTAAGTCAGGCGTCACACATCACCATTTCTGAGGCCAAATGATGTACGAGATCCTAAAAGCAAACAACAAACGGTGCTAAATAATATACACTCACTGTGAACAGATATTAAAGCTAACACAAATACCTGAATAAAAAATTAATAAACTTTCTAAATAACTGCTTGGTTGGTGGATGATTAGTCAACTAGTCTACCATACTGATGCATCCCTAATATATACCAAACCAGAACATATACAGTATGTGTATATATACATATAGACACCATATGAAGTCTCTTAAAGATGACAGCGTGTGTATTTCACAACCACAGAGCCGTGATGAGATGAACTGCTGTGAACACACACAGCATCCGTGTTACAGCACATAGAAACACACCGCTTCAAATATTTGATCATATGCTCTTAAGGGTGTTTGCCCTGTACACAAACCCTGTGTAAAGCATTCCTGGTGGTCCAGGCCACATGTCCTGCTGCTGTCTGTCTTCTTTTGTCTGTGTGTGTGTGTGTGTGTGTTGTGCTTCTTTACACAGAGGGTCAGTTGTAAAGGGCTTCCAGCCGTATGAGATGAGCTCTGTTATCATGAGTCTCTTTCTCACTGCAGGAACTAGTGTCCTCTCAGCGTCTGCTTACATGAAGTGCTCAGGTTTTGTGTCGAGGAGCTGTGTTCTCTTCAGGTGTGTTGTTCAGTGCTCTAGATCCAGGTAGTTCCTGTAGGAAATCAGCTGTGGCTCCACTATGGGTTTCTGGACATGCTATAATTTTTATTTAATTTTCCTGGATAGTAATTTTCATTTATATGTTTTTGTTCTGTCTGTACAGATTAATCTGTTTATATTATTCTCCATGTTAGAGTCTAATTGTCAATGAGCTAATTATTGAACGATTTGGATCTCACTACTCTCAGCTGTGTATAATTATCTTTGTTATTTATACTACTCTCCATGTTTGTGAAATTATACCTTGAAAAAGGCTACTAGCCGAAACTTTGGTTAATAAACAGCCTATGCTTAAGTGAGTGTGCAGTTGTTCTCTAATTGTTTCTGGACATGTAAACATGTAAATTCTATGCTATACAGTAGCTGTTCATTTCCATAGTATATGTGACCCTGGAGCACAAAACCAGTCATAAGGATTATCTGATAGCTGAATAAATAATCTTTCCATTGATGTAGGGTTTGTTAGGATAGGACAATATTTGTCTGAGATACAACTATTTGGAAATCTGGAATCTGAGGGTGCAAAAAAAAAAAAAATAAAAAAAAAATAAATAAATAAAAATATTGAGAAAATCACCTTTAAAGTTGTTCAAATCAAGTTCTTAGCAATGCATATTACTAATCAAAAAATAAGTTTTGATATATTTACGGTAGGAAATTTACAAAATATCTTCATGAAACATGATCTTTACTTAATATCCTAATGATTTTTGTCATAAAATAAAAATCAATAATTTTGACTCATACAATGTATTGCTGGCTATTGCTACAAATATACCTGTGCTACTTAAAACTTGTGCTACTTTTTTGGTCTAGGGTCATATATCAGAGTGCCTTGATATTAGAAGATACCTAACTATAGAAATATATACTGTACACATGGGTCAGTCAACAGAAATCATCTTTCTAGAGTCAGTTCTAAAATCAATGGACAGTGTACACTTTCCTGGAACTTTTTTTGTGAAATTTAAGTAAATGTTCTGTTAAAGAAGTGTTTTTGTATATTCATGATTTTAGTTTGAATCTCATTTGTCACTTCAGATAAAAGTATCTGTTAAACACATGAATGTAAGTGGTATATTGCCATTATATCAACCATAGTCAGCTGCTCTTCAGATGGGGTGTGAGCATCAGCCTTTTAAAAAAACCAGAAACCTAAACACACGTTTGCTTTTCAGCCATGAGGAATGTCCGTTGACTGCTATTGTTTGTACTTATGATATTTAGTCCTGTCCTCTACCACTGTCCTTTACCTTTCTGCTTTTTAATGTTGTCATTAAAGCATTATTTAGTGTGTTTATAGCTGCTGAATTAAGTTTGCTCATAACACTGTAGGAGAAACATGAGCCACACAGTTAGGCACTGGCTAAAGATTATTCATGTGCACACGGCCTTAGAAAACATCTGTGAGCCTCAAACGTCTGAACAAAGGAGCTGTAATTAGGGCCAGATTCCAGGAAGGTGTGTCAGTCGCTCAGATCCAGCTCTTTGAGAGTGTTTCATTCACACAGATAAGGAGTATCTGGCTGCGGGGGTCTTGTGTGAAGAGCTCAGAAAAGGCTTTTTGTTTCCCTGCCAAAACACAGGGATGACGTCTGCTCACACGTGTGTGTGTGTGTGTGTGTGTGTGTGTGTGTGTGTGTGTTTGAGAGAGTATAAACTAACACACCTACACCAAATCTACACAGCACTACTGATGTGTCTCTAGAGCTATACTGATGGTCTCAGGCAATAATAACATGTTATTTATGGTGGTATAAACCATATATTATGGTGGTTTATACATATTATGGTGGTTTATAGAGTTTATAGTTTTATATTGTATTGTTAATGATATATTGTTATTGGTACACTGTTGTAGCACCATGTAATGTCACGGTACAGTAATATCATGGTGCGTTCTGGTAGTTTCACATATTTATTTAGTGTATTTCTGAGGTGTGGTAATGACCGAAGCCAGCGGTCTGTTGAACACTGAACAGAGCTGCACTGTCCCGTCACAGACGCACTATAATCTGACTCTCATCTCTCACACAGCGCTCTGCAGCTTCTGACCTCCTGAATACAGTGATAATTGGGCAGTGTGCATCTCTGACTGATTTGCGTGTATTTATTGCATAGCTATATGACCGTTTAAAGTGCTCATATTCTACATTTTATTCATATTCCATTATTTCATTATTTTTTTTTCTGTGAAGTCCACTTAAGATGTGAGTCGGTGTTTCTTGTGATTGTGATTGGCTGATTAGTGAAGAGCTGCTGATATGTGAATGTTAATGAGGATTTCTGTTTTAAGTAAATAGTCTGAGTGAAATGTAGAGGGAGTTTATGAATGCAAACAGCACAGTCTTTCCGTTTTCCTTTATATTAACCCTTTTGAGTGTGTGTGTGTGTGTGTGTGTGTGTCGTGCGGGTGGTTCGATGCTGCTGCTGATGGTTTCAGGAGTGTGTGTAATGTGATTTGGGACGGTGAGATAAGCTTATTTAGGGATCTGTGTTAGTAGAGTCTAATTCAATTAGAGCTCAACCTCTGCTTATCCGTCTGTCCTTCTTTCTTTCTATCTGTCTGTCTCTCTTTCTATCTGTCTGTCTGTTTATCTGTTCATATGTACAGTACTAGCACTTACATCATGTTTGTGGCAGCTGCAGTGAACAGAATAAAGTAAGCTTTGTTTTAACTTCCACTGGCCTTTTAGTTAGGACACACACACACACACACACACACACACACACACACACACTGTGTGTTAGGCTAAATCCACATTATTCTGGTTAAATTGGTCTTCTGAGATGAGACCAATCTTTTTTTAATCAAATGTAAATTTATGTTCCAGTCAGTTAAAAGCCAAGTGTGAATCTCAGTTAGTGTTTTTAAGCATTTTACTTTTATTCCAGTGCAATAGTTCAAGTTAGTAACAATTTTTAACGTTTTATTTGTGGACTTATTTTCAGCAATTCTTTTTTAATAATTAACTTTTAACTATTTTTGAATGTTTTGGATCATTAGTTATCAAAGCTCTGTAAATATTAGACATGGAGAGTTACCTTAAATTTCAGCAAGCTGATTACTAACTCCCACAGATCATGTTTTCAGGTCTTTTCAAGTCTTATTTTGACATAACAAAGTGGTTATATCTAAGTGTGTGAGTTGTTTACTAACTTTTTTAAAATCAGTCTTCACATTAACGCTATTATATTGTCCAATCAGACTGAATCACAAATGCACATGAACACAAGAGGCGGGATTTATCACATGAACCAATCACAGTCGATCATAGCCAGTCAAATCCAGTCATATCAGGATGGAGGCATTGCCTCCTGTCACGTGACTTTCCCCCACTCATTCTCAGTTAGCTCCCACTAAACCCAGCGCAGGCTTTAGAGGGTCTGTTAAACTCAATGGGCTGAGGGGAGGCATGACAGACGCAGACTCCCGCTGTAACTTTACCTGCTGGTGTCACTGCTGGACACTGTCTCTTTAGAAAAAACAGTCATTTATACACTTTCTGATGTTTTATTTTGTAATATTGGTGGTGTTATATTTTTGTTTACTACAACTTTTTTTTCTCATCCAATTTTTATGAGGAGACACTTTATGAGGAAACGCCCTGGGTGCAGATGATTTAAGCATTTTCAGATGTGTCAGTGTGGATGAGCAACTTTTGGAAACATTTTAAAAACACTAATGTGGACAGAGAACATTATCAAAACAAAAATATGATATGATATGAAATCATGGACAGATATGAACACACTCTTCTTTCACTCCTCTCATAATGCTGTGTCTCTTATGGGCATTTCTTACATAGAATAACTGAAATATGTAGATTTTGTCTCAAAGGCCAGTAGTTGATTTTTAAAATGCCTAAAAGCCCATTACAGCGTCTGTGCTGGATGCTGTTGTGCTTTGAGCTAAAAAAAAACATACTCAAACTCTGTCCATTGTTTCATCCAGACAGACAGACAGCTGTTGAGTGCAGTCGAGGTGAACGCAGTGTGTGTGTGTGTGTGTGTGTGTGTGTGTGTGTGTGTGTGTGAACTCATGAAACTTGTCTACATTTGCAATTAGTACTTTGTCTCAGAAGGTTGATTTTGGCGATGATGAGAAAAGTTTCACACCCACCGACTGTTCTCCTGCTCTTTTCTCAACATTCAGAAGATGCTAATTATGGTGAATTATGATACCATATTATTATCACACTCTTCCTCTCATCTCCTGCCTCCTCATTTAAAGCTAGGTGTCATGGAGAGGCAGTGAGGAAGAACAGATCGCTCTGAAATAGAAACAGCACTGTGAGATACAGTATATACTGAACACAGTCGTGATAACCCTTATACAGCAGCAGAAGCACATGTGATGGTCACATGCTGTCCAGTGCTGTCCAGTCATCATCATCATCATGGAAATAAAACTTTTTAGTTCAGTTAGTGTAATGTTGTAATGTATCTGTCAGCCCAATCAGATAATGAGTCAAGAGAAAGATGCGGCCCATTGGAAGTGGAGAGTCATGTGGTGTGTATTGCATTGCATGTGTTAAATCATGTGTTTCTCTACAGCTGTCTCTGCTGGCTAACCTGTCCGTGGCTAATCAGTGGTCACTAAAACTCGCCGCTAACGAACCCGTTCACCACATCATGACTTTCGACCCCAGCGACCACAACTACCTGTACCTGATGACCACACACCACGTGAGTACTGCGACCTGCGAGAACCGAATGCATGCATAAATATCACTCAATATCAATAAGACAACATCAACTTATCTGTTAACGAGTGCTGAATTTATCACAGAATGATTTGGAAATCAGTCAGTTCATTACATTCTAAGGATATTTTAAGCTGTTTGTGTCATGTGTGTGATCAGACGCTCTGTTTATCATGTTCAGCTGTGAGTGAGTTTGGCATGCAAGGTGATGAGAGAGCGCTGTGTGAGAGCTGTGAAACTCAGCATATGACTGTGTGTTAGTCTGATGCTCACGAGCGCGCGTGTGTGTGTGTGTGTGTGTGTGTGTGCAGCTCCTGCGGGTCCAGGTGTCTGCGTGTGGACAGTACAGCTCCTGCAGCGAGTGTGTGAGCGCCGGCGATGCCCACTGCGGCTGGTGCACACTGGAGAGAAGGTAAAGCACTTGTTCTCGAACAGAGAAATAAAGCAATGATTTTCCAGGATCACGTCTTAATTTGCATTCTATATGGTACTCATATGGTACTTTTTCATCATTTTTGAGCTCACATGCATCCATCTCCATTCACTATCACTGTGTGGAAAACAGTTTCTTCTAAACAGCATCTTTCGTGTTTGAGAGCAGAAAGAAAGTCATAGGTTTTTAGAGAAGTGGCCCTTTGGGATTTACTGACCGTTAAGCAAAGAATAACAAAATGGCACGAGTGGAATTTGTCGAGCTGCGTGTTTCAGAGCTTGAGATGTTTTGGGCTGGATTTCCTGTGGAGTTTATCTTTGTTCAAGGGTTTTCCTGAATGTCTGGAATTGAAATCAAAAGTCACTGGGTGAAAAGCTCAGACGAAGCAGCGCAGACATTCTCTGCTTCACTCAGTTCTCACATCTATATGTGCTAATTGTTCTCATGATAGTGGCTCTTTCAGAGGAAAATGTCAGACTGCACTGAGAGGCTTTTCATCCCGTCTGTGCGAGAGAGAGTCTGCATACATGATAAGGCCAATATTCTATTTTATTGTAAATGCATTTTATTAAATAAAAGTTTCTGTTGTAATTCGTATTTGATTAGTCAGCCTAATTAATTGGACAATTGGATTACAGTTGAAGGATTTCACATCCATTCAACAAAAACCAAAATATCTGTTCAGACTAAACTTTGTATCTGAATGTTTCTGTAATTTCATCACAGTCTTTTTAAGCTGCTCTTGTATCTTACTGTCGTCTCTGACTCTCTGTTTTCTCCGGCTGAGAGTCTGTCTGGACTCAACATCTGATCTATATCTGATTGCTCAGTAAAGTACAGTAGACAGACCTTCATGATGTTCAGGCCCTTTACTCCCTAACAGTCCCCATTATAAAAGGAGAGGAGCTCAGTTAATGCTGTTTTATATGCGTGTTCAGTGGGTCTTTAGGAGCAAAAGGGGTCAATAATATATACAGTATGTTGATTTCATCCAAAGTGTCTTAGACTGCATCATGGAGAGCGGTTCATTCTGTGGATATTGAAACCATGACCTTTACTACTGCTGTTTATGATTTATGAATTATAATTTCAGATTGGGCATGAAATCTTTGACTGAAAAAGCTCATATTTCATATGCTTATTTTTACTCATTTTTGTTAACAAACAGAATACTGCTTGTATTGCTTTTAACATGCAACAAACATAATATGATGTCTTTTTTTTTATTAATGAATAATACAATATATGAAAATAATAACTGGAAAATGTGTGAAATCTTGTGTATCCACTAGTCAGAGTTCACCAAACCTAAACTAACAGAAGCCTGAGCCTATGTGTTTGTGTGTGAGTGAGTGTGTGTTTAATGTGTGTGTTGTGCCACAGGTGTTCGGTTCAGAAGGACTGCTCCAGCGGGACTCTGGGCCGCTCATGGATCAGCACAGGGGACGGAGTCCAGCAGTGTCCCTTCATGACCATCACACCATCAGAGATCAGCCGCTCCGCTCACATGAGGGTACAACACACACACACACACACACACACACAAACGCACACGCACATGCACACACACGCACACACACACACACACACTCAAACACACACACACTCGCACGCACACGCGCACACGCACACACACACACACACACTCACACACTCACGCACACACACACTTACAAACACACACACACGCACACACACACTCACACACACGCACGCGCACACTCACACACACACACACACACACACTCACTGCAGTCAGCGCTCACTTTATGAGCATGTTTGTGCAGTGAACTAATTTACATAATTCATTGCAAGTAAAACAACAGAGACAATCTGTGCAAATAAACGACACTATAAACGAGAAGCAGCCTATTCAAACTCACAGACAACCAGTCCAGAGTGTGTGAAAGCATCTCAGCAAAGCACTGACTCTGATCCTTCACTTCATCTGTAGCTCCTACTGGACATCAGATTCTGAGATGAAGATTTTAAGAGTATTGTGAAGCTCAGATTGCAGGCTGTTCTTTGTAAGTGTTGCTCTTACATGTGAAAGGTCTTATGTGAAGGATATTTGAGGTAATTAGATGAGCTTCTGTCCTGGATGGATCTCTCGCTGCCAGAGGAAATGACTCTTCAGCCCAAACAGGAAACAGGAAACAGGCAGCACTGTCAGGAAGTCTGCCATCCTGACAACAATAGAGCTCAATGTGGCGTGTGATAGCAGAGATGAGTGTGTGAAGAGAGAGGAGTCCTGTTACTCTCAAAGACACTCAGAAACACCCAGAGTCTGCTGGCTTACAGTTACTGGTGAATGTCAAGAAAAACAGTCTGGGTCATTTTTCACCCTAAATTCCAAAGAACAACAAGGCATTATAATTGCATAAACAAAATGAAGCTTTTTTTGTTTAAAATTATTAGTTAAGTTAAGCACACAGATTTCCTCTTCCTGTCTTGTGGTTTTAGGGTGAGCTGTGGCTGTGTGTTTTGTGTGGTTGACGCTGATGCAGAGGCAGTGTGTGTGTACCTGGTATTAACTATGTGAATCTGTAGTTTTTTGAAAATCTAAAAAACCAGAAAGTTTCATGTGAGGTGTAGGTTTGGGTGTAGGGTTGGTGTAGGGCAATAGAAAATACAGTTCATACAGTATAAAAACCATTATGCCTATGGAATGGCCCCAAAAAACATGGACACATGTCTTGACACACACACTCAAACAACATATATGTGTAAGTGTGTGTGTCAAGTCAAGTCACCATTATTTATATAGTGTTTTTTTTTTTTTTACAATGCCGATTGTGTCAAAGCATCTTTACAGTAAACAGGGAAATAGTGTTCCGTTCTCCTCTGGCCAGATGAAACCAGCAGTTTAATTCTAGGCTGCAGCAGAGTCAGATTGAGCAGAGGACTCATCTGGTTCCTGTGGTCTTGTGCCGATGGCCATCTAGGTGACAAGGTCTTCAGAGGGGATCTGTCTCTGGGGGTCATCTAGTTGTCCTGATCTCCGCTGACATTCAAGGCTGTAGAGGGCGTCTCTAGGTGCTGATCCACCATCTGATCTGGACACGGACTGGATCAGGTGGCTACGGTGACCTCGGAATAAGAAAAAAACAGACTGATATTAACGTAGATGCCATTCTTCTTACGATGTAACAAGTACATTGGGTGTTATGGGAAGTGTTCCCGGTTCCGGTTGACCTAATTAATGCAGCCTAACAATCCTTTAACAGATTTGAATATTAGAAATGTGTTAGTGTGTTATGTGTAAGCCAGATTAAACAGATGGGTTTTTAATCTAGATTTAAAATGACAGAATGTGTCTGCCTCCGGAACAATGTTAGGTAGATTATTCCAGAGTTTGGGTGCTAAATAGGAAAAGGATCTGCCGGCCGCAATTGATTTTGATATTCTAGGTATTATCAAATGGCCAGAGTTTTGAGATCGTAGCAGACATGAAGGACTATAATGCAATAAGATCTCGCTCAAATACTGAGTATTAAATACTGAGTACACTGTCAAGTATTAGACAGTGTTCTAGGTTTTTACATGTGGAGGTTTTCAGTCCTGTAATTAACACCTCTGTTTTTTCAGAAGTTAATAGTAAGAAATTACTCGTAATCTGGATTTTTATATCGACTATGCATTCCATTAGTTTTTCAAATTGGTATGTTTCACCAGGCTGCAAAAAATATAGAGCTGAGTATCATCAGCATAACAGTAAAAGCTAACACCATGTTTCCTAATAATATCTCCCAAGGGTAACATGTAAAGCGTGAAAAGTAACGGTCCTGGTACTGAGCCTTGAGGTACTCCATACTGCACTTGTGATTGATATGATACCTCTTCATTCACTGCCACGAATTGATGGCGGTCAGATAAGTACAATTTGATGTGATGTATGTATGTGTGTGTGTAGCGTGTACAGTAGTAGCATATGCTAATCATCTACTCCTCTCAGGACGTGGGGATCCTGATCAATGGCAGTGTGCCGGATCTGCAGGGTCTGCAGGTGGAGTGTGATTATGGCGTGGGAATCACCACAAACGCCACCGTACATCTGGACTATGGCACAACCCAGATCCAGACCTGCCCTCTGCCGCCCCCCCACATGTATCCCACAATCCCCTTTGGCACAGGTACATACACAAACACAGCTTGCTCTGAATCTTTGCTAAATAATTCCAGCTGAAGTTGTTCTTGTATAAATGTACTGAATGTTTCTAAGGCTGTCAAAGACAAAAAGCAGCCAGAAACACATAATGTACAATCTTTGTCATGTATTTTGCTAGTAGATGCTGAGACATTATTGAAATTTCAGCCCAAAATATGTTTAGTGTCTTATTTGTAGTGTAGAATGATTTGTCTGTGTTTAGATCACGTCACCGTCCCCGTGGCCATCAAGGTTAATAGTGTTCCTGTGGTTTCTGGAAATTTCACCATTTACGAGTGTGAACGAACAGGAGAAATCCACCTCAAAACTGCGTGAGTAACACACACACACACACACACACACACACACACACACACTTGTATTCCTATCATTATGGGTTCATTCCATAGGCATAATGGTTGTTGTACTGTACAAACTGTATTTTCTATCCTCTTTCTTACTCTAACCCTACACCTAACCCTACCCCTCACACACAACCAAAGGCACTTTTACATTCTCAAAAAATTTCATTCTGTGTGATTTATAAGCTTGTTTCCTCATGGGGACATAAAAAAGACCACACAAGGTCAAAATCTACTGGAATGTTATACTATATTACTATATGATGATATTTTTGTTTTGGATAATCCAGTGAATGAAAGGTACTTCATCTCTTTTTTCTCTTTTTATTTGGAACTTGACAAGATTATTCATGAACTAGTGGATCTTAATTTACATCTATGAAGCGTAACATTATATTCCACACAAATCCATATTCTGTGGTGTAGTAAAGGTATAGTAAAGTCTGTGCCACATTTCTGCTGTCACAGTACACATGCTGTTATCATAAAGCACAGTCTTCAGATGGAAAGAGCGGTGTAAAAGTGCTGCGTGCCTGTCAGGTACGTGTCAGTTCATTTACATCTGCTCATCTGTGAAGGTGATAATAAGCTCAGGGCTGCAGGAGAGGCAGCGCAATGTATAACTTCACATCTGCAACAGCATCTTCCGCATCAACCACATGTTAACATAGTTTAAATAATTCACACCAGTGCACACTCTTCACACTAATCTATATATGACTCTCAAAGGCTAAACCGAGCCAGATTCTTGACAGCCAACACCCGAGAACAACACACAACAGAGACTCTTAGAATGAAAATCTCTGGTCAGATTTCACCACACAATCAAAAGAAAAATATTACTTTACAAAATCATACCATTATAAAACAAAGATTTTCTTTATGCAAAACACACACACACACACACACACACACATACATACACACTCTCTCTCTCACACACACACACACACACAGTCTGGTCAGCTATCCTTGTAGGGACTCTCCATAGGCGTAATGGTTTTTATACTGTAAAGGTATAGTATGTAAGGTTTTTTTCTCCATTCTCTCACAGAGGGAGTTTTGGTTCCTTGCCGCTGTCGCCTCTGGCTTGCTCAGTTGGGGACACTTAAATTTTTACGATTAACGTCAATTTTATTTCATAGATACTATTTAAACTAAACTGAGCTAGACAATGACATCTCTGAATTCAATAATGAAATGCCTTTAACTGAAAATTGAGTGTTTAATCTTATTATTATACATTACTGACACTCTATCCTCCAATTTGATACTGTTAAGTGCTTTGACACAATCTGTATTGTTAAAAGCGCTATATAAATAAAGGTGACTTGACTTGACTTGACTGTACAAACCGTATTTTCTATTGCCCTACACCAAATCTACACCCAAAACTACACCTCACATGAAACTTTTTGCATTTTTAGATTTTCAAAAATCTTTATTTCTTTATTTATAAGCTTGTTTCCTCATGGGGACCTAAAAAAATGTCCACACAAGGTCAAAATTTACTGGTATTACTATCCTTGTGGGGATATCTGGACCCCATAATGTGATAAATACCAGGTACACACACAGACACTCACTGATACACACACACACACTAAACACACACTGTGGCCCCCCAGAGAGACTCTCAATCAGACATCAGTCACACCATCATGAGAGATACAGTCTCTGACCGCAGTAACACCCCACTGACTCTCTCTCTCTCACACACACACACACACACACACACACACAGAGAGAGAGCAGTGCTGGAGTTTATCTTAAACAAACACAGTGCCTCGTTCAGTCTGTGATAGCGGTGTGATGAATGCTGGGGTAAATGTGTGGCTTCGCTGACGCTCATCAGTGTTTTTGAGGATGAGAAGATTCTCAGCACAGTTTCACACAGTCATTTCTGATCTCTGGTCTGTTAGTCAGCATGTTTCACGCGTACACACGTTTACTGAGAGACTCGGTCACTCCACACATTCACACAGTGCTTCAGATAGTTGTCTGTTTTTTTTTTTTTTTTCACACACATGTACAGTGTTGGGAAGGTTACTTTGGAAAAGTAATCGATTACAGATTACAAGTTACCCTGTTTAAAATGTAATAAGTAATGTAACTATTTTAGTTACTTTATTAAAGTAATGTAACTGATTACATTTGATTACTTTTTTATTACTTTTTTAAATTTCTAGTAATTTTTTTTTCAACTGATTAACAGTTGAAAACATTCAATAGAAATTAAGAAAAGTAATAAAAAAGTAATCAAGCACAGCCACCACAAAATCAGACTTAAGCACCAATTTTTGTCAGATTGTTCTGAGGTTAGAATTTAAAATCATAAGATATAATTGAATAGCTATGATACTGTTTTTTAAAAAAAAATAAATAAATAAAATCTTTGCATAATTATGACAAAAAACACTGACATTACAGTTACATTTATTTTGTAAAGAAATTACATAATTCTTTTACATGTAACTAGTTGAACACACTTCTGCAGTCCTAAAGCAGAGCTGTAAGCTGTAAGGTTTAACAGGGGTGTGATCTAAAAAAGTTTGAGAAGCACTGCTGTAAAAACACATTTATATGTCCACATGGACACATGGACTGCTTTCTCTTAGGTTTTTTTTTTTATTTTTTTTTTCCATAATGGCTAGGATCTGTTTCTCAGTACTTAGGTCATTCTTTCAGTGAGCAAAACAGCATCTGTGTGGCTGAACTGTGGATTGTTTATCATTGCTTTGACTCAAAATACATTCAGTGACATCTTTCAAATCACATGAATTCATTTTTCTCTCAGAAACACAAAAATCACCAAAACTCAGTGGACCTACAGGCCAATTTGTGCCTTAACATACTTAAAATAAAGCCTAAATATAATACAAAACTGAATAAGACAGCATTTCTACAGCAGTGCCATATTGAAATATATTCCAAATGTAAACAATGAAATACTATCAAAACCATTCAGTGTATTGAACACCTGCACAGCGGTTAAAGCTGTTTCTATACTGAGAAATAGTGAAAAATGAGAGATTGAAAAAGTTGTAAATAATGATGTTCAGCATGCTGCTATTCAGCAAAAAGCCACGTAACACAAGCTGATTTCATGATAATGTGTAAATATTGTCCAAGCTGGCTATTTGTATGAATTCATGCACTCGGACTCGTATATGTAAACCCTGAGATTGAAGGTCAGTCCCTGATGTGTGTGTGTGTGTGTGTCCTGCAGGTGCACGAGCTGTCTGAGCATGGCCTGGCGCTGTTACTGGGACCCGCAGCTCAATCTGTGTGTTTCCAGCAAAGAAAACACTCCGCGTGTCCTTCTGGAGGTGAGCGGCGCTGCGTCACACACTCACATCTGCTCGTTCATATAGCACGGTGCACTGGGTTCACATCAAGTCACAGATATGATTTAAGTGTCAGATGGGACTTGAATAGCTTCAGGTTTTATAGTGCTTATCCCAAGGTAAGGCCAGAGAAGGCAGTATAGATTGATTCTCTGTCCAAACCCTTGAGCGGCGCCCATCCGCACCTCATCATAGATGTGACGCATGAATCATGTGTCCTCAGCAGAGAACGCAATCCCAGCATGCACTGCAACAAGCTCAGGGAAGTAATTCATTCAAGGTAGTGGACGGAGCAAGAGAAATGTTCAGCGCAACACTGAAAATTGCTTACTTATTCAATATATCTGCTTTAGACACAAGCCAAAATGTTGTGTAAGTCAATGTAATATTTTTGGCTTTTTACCCCTAGTGAAAAATAAATATACCTAAATGTATTTGAAATATATTTATTTCATGCTAAGTATACTACAAATACATTTTCATATTTATGTGCTTAATAAAAATACCCTGCTATTGTACTTTTAGTATAGTAAACCGCTACACTTAAAGTCTGCTAAATGGGAACAACTAATTTTGTGCTTAATGCACTTTAATTGTGTGGAAGTAGTGCTGAAGTCCAACTAAAGATATACTGAAATATATTTGATTGTGCTAAAGTGGAACTATTGCAAGTATACTTCAGCTACACTTTAAATATCTTACATTTAAAGGGGTCCTATTATGCTCTTTTACAAAATCTTGATTTTGTTTTGTGGGTGTACTAGAACATGCTCTCATGCTTGGTGGTTCGAAAATCGCATTATTTTTCACATAATTTACATTATTACAATACCTTCCTCCCCAGCCTGGCACAAACGGCTCGATTAGTTCCAGGTTTGATGAAGGCCCGCCTTCCGAAAAAAGGAATTGTTTTGCGATTGGTTAGCTGTCCCAGTGCGTTGTGATTGGCGAACAGCTTAGACGGTGTTTCAGTACTGCCCCGCCCCTTGACAAAACAGCAAGTTCATCAATATTGCCATATCAATTCAGACCCCGAGAATATTGAACAAGAAGACATATTAAAGTGGTAACGATATTATTATTGTTTTGGCTAAATCACGTTTTAGATAGGATGTCAACAACAGTTTAAAAATAACTGCATTTACTATGTACAGATAAGTGCAACGGTAATATGTATTATGTTTATTGTTCTTTAATTCTAACATTATAACATGAATTGCAGTGAAACTGTTATACAGTTGAATTTATTTATATCATAGTCCCACAGAGTTACACTATTTGTGGCGGCATATATATGCAAATTAATTCTCTGCCAGCAGGAGGCGCTGTTGGAGCGGGAGAGAGTGAGGTTTCCCCGGTAACGCTGTACACAAAGCAGAGCTCCGCTCACAAACGCTGCTTTATCAGACATTACATGCCAGATGAAATGAAAATGACATCCAAAATTTTCTGAAGACAGTCGGTTTCCATCAGAAATACAGTGATATAAAAACACCCGCACCGGGTTTAGATTTTGAAACGTGCATTCGAATTTCCGGAGGCGGGACTTATTTTAATGATATTCTAATGGACCGCTTTGTGATGTCACAAATACAGGAAAACAACTTTGTAGTCCAAACGAGCCGTTTGTTGTAGTTCTTGAAAAGGGTTTTTTTAAAAACTAAATATCTCCCTTTGGAGTGGACTTTGAGATTTGTAACTTTGTAGATCTTTTTTATGCCCAAACATACACACTACACACTGACTAAAATTCAAAAAGTGAAAAAGCATAATAGGATCCCTTTAAAGACTGATATTATTCAAAGATCATACAATCCTCATTAAAAGTGACATTGAAACACATTTTAGACTTAATACTAAGAAATGTGCATTGTGCACAAGTAGTACGCCAAATGAAGTTTAAATATAATTTTTATATCAGTAAGTCTCAAGTTATCTGTCAGTAAATACATTAATAGATTTTAACTATACTTAGTATGAAATAAATGTATTTAAATATATTACTTTTTCACTAGGGACAACTTTTCACAATAAACCTAAAAACATTTTCTTATTCAATGCTTAATTCAGTAACATTTTGGCTTGTGTCTAAAGCAGATATATTGAATAAGTAAGCAGATTTCAGTGTTACGCTGAACATTTCTCTTACTCCGTCCACTACCTTGAATGAATTACTTCCCTGAGCTTGTTGCAGTGCATGCTGGGATTGTGTTCTCTGCTACTATAAATAAACAAAACTTTAGGCCTTAATGTACAGTGTGATGTATTTTTTAAATTTGCATCATATTTTCTGGGTAAAACTTTAGAATACTGTTCCATCATTAATGAATAACTACACAAGAACACATGAGTAATGCAATATTAGCACTCTAGTAACTACTACTAACTAACAAGAAACTCTGATTAATGAATTCGTAAGTAATAGTGCTTAGTCTAATGTGGTAGTTCACTATTTGCTAATCAGTAACTATTATTTTTTTCATACCTCCCTAAGAACTATTGTATACAGGTTCATAATTAATATGAATAATACATAATGTATAATTACTTCTAAAGTAAAGGTCATGGTAACCCACTAGTAATGACTTAAGTATTACCAAATTCTTCAGAAGGAATAACTAATTTTTTGGATCAGTATTCTAAAGTGAAGATCGTGATAACTCCCTAGTAATTACTGAAGTCATTGTAAGCTTTTGAGAGTTTTGTAAGGTTTTGGTTGGTAATCCATTTTGCTACATTTGGTAACACTTAAATCATTACTAGTGGGTTACTGTGATCTTCACTTTAGAATACTGATCCAAGTAATTAGTAATTTCTTCAGAAGGATGTAGTAACACATGAGTCATTACTATCCAAAACCTTACATATTTTCAAAAGCTTATAATGACATCAGTCAATATTAGGGAGTTCTGATGATTTTCACTTTAGAATACTGATCCAAGTAATTAGTAGTTCCTTTAGAAGGATATGGTAATTCTCGAGTCATTACTAGTGGGTTACCATGATCTTCATTTTAGAATTAATTATTCATTATGCACAATTCACATTAATTATGAACCTGTATACAGTAGTTCTTAATAGTTCTCCAGGATATATATAAAACGATAGTAGTTATTGATTAGCTAATAGTGAACTACCAGTTTCAACTGAGCACTATTACTTACTAAATCATTAATCAGAGTTTCTTGTTAGGTAATGGTAGTTACTACAATGTTAATAGTGCATTTGTCACTTGTTCCTGTGTAGTTATTCATTAGTGAAGGAACAGTACACTAAAGTGTTACCATTTTCTGTTCACCCAGAATATGAGTCAGTAAAGCTGGTCCCCGTTACTTGCTTTTAAACAAACTGAACTAAACTAGGTTTAAACTGAAAACTGGGATTTCTGATTAGACCAATGAAAATGCTCTTTAAATGACAGCCATGTGTACAAATGATGGTGAAACAGAGAAGTTTACACATAGATAATGGCTAAAATTACCTAAAATCCCTAAAGGGATTTGTTTTTCTCATCACATCAGACTCCTCTGTGTACCAGATAATGAATGTGATTCCTCTGCTGTCATACAGCAACATTTCTCTCACTTCATCCATTTGTTGACATTGCACTCTGGGATTGGCTTCACGTAATTATTCTGCCTTCCTTTTGGAGCAGCCTATAAAGTATCGGAGCAGGGCTTTATGTCTCCACGATTGAAACAGACTGTGTAAGGCATGCAGGACTGATTCTGAGGAAAGAGGAACGCTGTGTGTGAGACAGCTGACACTTCACATGTTTGACTGTTTGACTCAGCTTCAGTCCACTTACTGAAAACACTGACAATGAGCTCATATTCCCATATCTGACCCTTTGAATGAAACAGGCTGAGTGCACAACACATTACTCCTCAGTGTTGTTGCATTGTGACGTGTGTCGCACTGAAGTTTATAATGCGAAGAGTTTGCATTCACGTACTTGCTGTGAGTTTGTTTTGGGCCTAAAACTAACAATATCCAACAGATCAGTGAACAGATTTGAGTTCTCCATAGCCACTCTCTGTGTTTTCACATGTCAATAACACAAAGCACTGCTGCCCATGGATATATAAATATATATTTACTGTGGTGTAACTGCTTTAGAAACATCTCTAGTTGCCTAGATCTTGATATACAACTATAGATGGCTATATCTACACCTCATAACCATGAAGATTTCAGAAGTTTAACAGTTTCGTTTCAATAATTGTTATGGCTGGAAAGAGGAGGAAGTTTAGAGACGTTAATGTTAAAGTTTGTTTATGCAGCACAAAAGAATGATTTCAAAACAACTGCATGTCTCTCTCATTTTGACCTTGAAAATAACATGCATTGCTGAAATGTGCAGCGTAAAAACAGACTGCTGGGAAATATGTGGCAATTCAAGAGATGTTTTGGTCAACACGCAGCAGGAAAAAAAGAAGATTTGTTGTGTTTTTCTCATGCTAACACTTCATCTTTCCATAAAAACACAGTGAGGCGTAGAATGTGGTGTGATTGTGCTTGTACAGCCATAAATAACTGATGTTTGCATTTTAACTGTGCCCACCCTTCCTCTGGTGTTGACATGTTCCCTCATACACACACACACACACACACACACACACACACACACATACATTGCAGACTGCTTGCATTCATAGTCCTCTAAACACCGCTCACTATTGTTTAGTTGAATCTCATTTGTTCTCACCTCTTGTTTCTGTCCCAGAATTCCTCGTCTTGTCCCAGGATGGTGGCCCATGATGTTCTTCCACTGCCCTCTGGAAGCACTCACGTCTTCTCCCTGGAGCTCAAGAACATACAGCATGTAGGACTCGAGTGTTTATTCACACACACACACACACACACACACACACACACTCTTGCATATGTGGTTTATGGGGACTCTCCATAGGCGTAATGGTTTTCATACTGTACAAACTGTATTTTCTATCCTCTTACTCTAACCCTGCACCTAAACCTACCCCTCTCACACAACTACAGGCATTTGTTGAATTTCATAAAACACAGTTTAGTATGTTTTTAAGCCTTTTGGTTTACTGGGACGCATGTTTACATTGTAGTGTCATTATGTACATTTGTGTCTTCATAAACCATATAAACCAGAACACACAGACGCAGATGTGGCTCCTGTCAGAGCTCAGTCTCAGTATTGATGGGCTGTGGTTTGCATGGCTCTTTTGACCCTGTTCACTCACTCTTCCAACAGTCTGTATAAAATAGCATGGTGTTTGAAGAGCCTGTGCTGAGTGGATTCTGTTTGTAAAGGCTGGAATACTCTACATCTGCAACGCAATCCAGACAAACAAGAGAAAAACATGTTCACAGACGTTCACTCTGTACTCCCCAGTAGACTTCCACTGGAAGTGTGTAACTCTCAAGAGTGTTTTCTGCTGATTCTTGTAAACTGAGGGACGACCTTGTTGAAAAAACAGTATATGCTGGTTAGGTATGTTTTGAAGCATGGCAGCTGGTTTGAGCTGGTTTAAGCTGGTCCTTAGCTGGTCCTAAGCATCTAGCTCCTGCTCAGAACCAGCTCAAACCAGCTGCCATGCTTCAAAACACACCTAACCAGCATATGCTGTTTTTTCAACAGGGGAATGTGTTATTTTCTGTGGTAGATCAGCCGTCCCAAACTTTGGGTTCTTCTGTGCATCAGAAATGAGGTATGAATGATAAAACATGCATGCTCTTCTGCAAGCTGTAGAGTAATGTAGTCACCTTTCACAGACATGAAGCAGCCAGTGCCATCACAGAGGCCCAGATCAGGTCAGCAGGTCAGAAGCAGACGTCTTAGATCGAGTTAAACACTGAATCTCACACAGACTGTTGTGCTG
>CM077248.1:880097-1027597 GCA_039654775.1 Spinibarbus caldwelli | reverse complement strand
TTAACGGCTCTGACACATGACGAGTAGCTGAAAAAACATGTTGTTGCTGTGTAAACATTAAAAAGTAATGCCTAATGCCAAACATAGAGCAGCTTCTGCTTCTGTGTGCAGACTCCTGTGGTTGAGTTGAGTGATTGAGCTGGAGTAGTCCAGTCACGGTCATCCTGTCAACAGCACAGGTTTGGCGCCGTTCATTTCCTTTTCCTGTTTGTCCCTCTTCAGCTCCTCCTGCCTCACTTCCTGTCGTCTCTCTCTGCTGACACTGCGGATGAAAGTGACCCAAAAAAGAGCAAAGCATTTCTGTCTTCGTCATTCTTTCCTCTTTACTCAAACTTCATTTATAAGCCACAGCACTCAGGCATTTGACCTGCACAGATACACAGACACCTCTGCAAATCTGCTGATTCATCCAGCAACAATATAGAGCAGTCGGTCGCAACAAGCACATTTTCTGTGCTCATTAAATCAAGTGTAGTGTTAGTTCTGGTAGGTCATGTTAGTCACGCTCGTATCATCTGACTCTCAGCTGATCCCCATCTACCTATAGGAATACGACACCTATCTAAGCATTCATATATAAGGTCCCTCAGTATTATCAGCAGTTTTCGCGTTGCTCAATAACTAATTACCCTCCTCCATCCCCAGCTCCTCCTCTGTCAATCAGGATTCAGCCTTCTGATTCTCCTTTGAATCAGACTAATTCTAAAATGTGTACATAAAATCACTGAACTTTAACGATATCTGCATACATTTATGTTGGTTCTGTTCTGTTTACCCGGGGGGGGGGGGTATTGCTGCTCTCCTTGCTCTTATCTATGCTAGGCTGCATGGATGCGCAGGGAGTTCTTGCCCAGAGCACAACCATCCCGCCAATCCAAACTGTATGCTAATTGTCAATCATCTTTGACGACAGTGGATAGAAACAGGGATATTTGCATACTTTACAGCATCATTGATGTACATTTGATCTGCAGTGTTGGGAAGGTTACTTTGGAAATGTATCAGGTTAGAAATTACAAGTTACCCTATCTAAAATGTAATAAGTAGTGTAACTATTTCAATCACTTTATTAAAGTAATGTAGCTAATTACATTTGATTATTTTTTTTAATTACTTTTTTTTAAAATTCTAACAAATGTTTTCAACAGTCATTTTGAAACATGTAAAGCAGGCAGGGTTAACCTTACAGTAGAGCTCAACACTGATTACTGTCAGAGTTTCAGAATCCTTCATCACTTTAATTAAGATTATATTAATTTCATTTTAAAACACAGCCACCTCAAAATCAGACTTACTTTCAGATCATTCTTGGGTTAAATACGGATTTAAACTCATAACAAGAAATAGTTTAGTAGCTATGGTACTGTGTTTGTCAGCTATGACTGGAAACACTGGCATCTAACAATGCTTTGAAAAAAAACAGTTAGTCTTAAAAAAATAAAGCATACTGTATAGATAAACCCGAATAGGAAAGAAAACAGTTATTGAATAAGCATATGTCCTAAACTCCTGAAACATTGGTGTCTTATATTTTACAGCAGTCATTGTAATTTGGGAAAGAATTCAATCAAATCTGTATGTGTGTGAAAATATTCAGATGTAAACACCTTTGTAATCGTTAACATTTTCATAAGTAACTGTAATTTAATTACTTTTTTCTCAGTAACTGTAACTAATTACAATTAAATTTATTTTGTAATTAAATTACGTAATTTCGTTACATGTAACTAGTTACTCCCCAACACTGTTGTTGATTGAGCGTCACTTAGGGCTGGGTATCGTTTAAAAATTTTTGAAATCGATACCGATACTGATACCTTGAGTTCAATACCGGTTCCTGAACGATACCTCTTTTCGATACCAATTTTATGAAATCGGTTTTAACAAGATTACATTATCTCAAAAAAAACCTTTGGTTTTATTTTTTCAGCTTGTTGACATTTATACAGACTCAAAGCCTCATCTCCTGAGCCCTGCACAAAGGAACAAAATATATCCAACACAATAAATCAGTGCAAATAATTTTAATAAAGTTCAAATAGTTTTCAGTTTACACATCTGTTAGCCTACGTTTACACTAGTGTGTGTTCGTTTTAAAACGCATAGCTCAGACAGAATCATCATTTCTATTCATTTATTCTAGGTTTTTAAAGATTTTGAGAAATTGAAAATCTTTATCCACTTTCATAAGTGAGTGTTTTATTTTCTTTCACCATATGTTTTATTGTTATTAAATTCTGGTGTAGTATGTCTAATAATTTGAATGCATAAAAACTTAGTTTATTCAAATTTATTCTTAAAATAGCCTTATGAAATGTTTTATTTTTCCTCAGAAATTCTGTGTTCTGGTTTTCAAATGAAGGCATAAAACATTAATTTCATTTATCTTTAAATTATTGAAAATCAAAGTTTATTAATTTATTTTGGCAAACTATTAAAATTTAAAACATGAAAGAAATGTTGTGTGATCATTACTTAAAAAAATAAAGTTGTAATAATTTTAATAGTAGCCTAGTAGTAACAGTATGTACATTCTGTGAACAATAGTAATGTATTTCTGCAGCAGTGTCTTCCAAGTTAAACCGAACTTTTATTTTGACGGGTTGCTGTGAATACCTTCACAGTTCTGTGTGTATATGACGCTAGTTTTACTCAAATCAAACGATAAAATGCTGATGAAGTGACTCTCAGAGGAGTTCTGAAGATGTTCTTCATGTGTTTATGTCCTCATGTAGTGAGATGGCAGAGTGTGTAGTAGCAGACTGCTCCGCGCGCTGTCTGATCGCTCTCTCGGATGTCAAACACCGATCGATCTGCGCAGCGCCGCTTCTGGTCAAACACACCTAGTGCTGCAGGCTTATTGCAGGCCTCACTGACGTTGATGAGATTAACCCCTTAGGTATCGAAATTTGGTACCGAACGACAAGACGTTTTTCGATACTCGATGATATCGAGGAAATTCGGTCGGTGCCTAAAAAGTATCGAACTCGATCCCCAGCCCTAGCGTCACTCTCAGCTCTTAGAAGTGCACTTTAGAAACACGTGATCGTGTGTGTGTGTGTGTGTGAGAGAGTTTGTTTGTGTGTGTGTGTGTTTTAGGTGTACAGATTGTTTATAAGTGAAGTTGTTTAGTCTGAAGTCTGAATGACTTACCCAAACCTAATGAACATATAAACATGATGATAACTGCTCTGCCAGGATTTCAAAATAAACCGTGAGCTGATCTTCCCACTCACTGCTGCAGTGTCTCGCTCTCTTCTGTGTGAAACTGACTGACCTGTAAGCGTGCTGGGCTGTGGGTTGTTTTCTCAGTTGATTAGCTGTGGTGTCTCAGTCAGTGTGTTGTGTTGATGTGCAGGTCAAGCCGCTGTCGGGGCCGCTGACCGGCGGGACGCTGCTCACCGTGCAGGGCAGGAACCTCGGACACAGTGCCGCTCAGCTCAACGTCTCCATCGGCCATGTGCCCTGCAGCGTACTGCCACAATACTACACCGTCTCAGTCAGGTACAGGACATAGATCAAACACTCACACCCTTCATTAGCTCCACATGTGTGCACTGCATATCTACAGACACACACTACCTGCTGTTTAACCATATTGGGCCACTTCCTGCACTGAATGACAAATCCATCGCTACACAGAACGTCATCTGGATGTGATTGACAGTTCAGATTGATATAATGTTGATTTGAGCTTCACATGATGTCAAAGTTCATCTCCCTGTTGAAAAATCCAGCATATGCTGGTTGGGTATGTTTTGAAGCATGGCTGCTGGTTTGAGCTGGTCGTGTGCTGGTCCTAAGCTGGACCTAAGCAGGAGCTTGTTACTTAGGACCAGCACATGACCAGCTAAGGACCAGCTTAAACCAGCTCAAACCAGCAGCCATGCTTCAAAACATACCCAACCAGCATATGCTGGATTTTTCAACAGGGCTGTGCTTCAGTTTTTACACTGGACACTGTTTATTGTGCAAAAGTACACAAAAATGATTCATTTAGCATAAACTGTAATGTAGGCAGAAACCATGTTTATCCTTGTTGCAGGTGAGCCATAGTTAGTGTCATCTGGGTTGTGTTGTAAGTGTATTCATGGTTTTTGGGGGCGTCACACAGCTAATTATCCAAACTTCACCAAATGACAGATGAGTTTATGGCTCATGATCCAGCAGTTTGTGTGTGTCGCTACAGATTGGTTTGTGAAACTGGTGCATCATGGGAACAGACGAGCGATCGTGTGACAGTGAGCGTGGCTGGGAACGCTGTGGGCGTTTCAAAGGACATCTTCTCCTTTGTGGTACGTGCAAGCCTTGTGTTCTCTGTTGATTTCCATTTCACACCCTCAGAGTGATGATCTTCTCCTGCATTCACTCTTTTGTCTTCATCCTGACTTATTTTCCCATCACACCCTTCACTGTGTGTTAGACCACCCTCTCATGAGAGATATTAGAGAATATGCTAACAGATGCTGATGATACTGACAGATCTCCACACTTTGACCAAACGTTTGTGTGATATGAGGGCACATTTGACTGCTGATTGAGAGGAAGGACGGCGCGCTCTCGATGTTTTGTCTGAGGGAGTTTCTAGGCCGATGTAATTTTCACACGGCATTGAGAGATGCGGTGGCACATGTGGTTTGTTTTATAAATGAATGTGAAGGAACAGAGTGTGATTTGGAGCTACTGAGCAGATCCACACTGAGTCTTCAGACTGATTTTCTTGTGCTGATTTTAGCATCAAACCTGTGGACAGACTTGAAAGACTTGAAAAATTTTAAATAAAGATAATTGTTTTACCAAGTTCAAGATTAAGTTTAAGGATGATTCTCACATAATTATATTTTCTGCAAGAATTTGTCCAGACAAATTAAAACATTTTTTAATTTCCATAATTCGCAATTTATGTATACAGTGCAACAGCAAAAACTTTAAGAAAAAAAAAAATCTCACATTTGTTTGGATCATTTTCTATAACTACAAGTCGAGCTGCAGTACCAAACAGAACCACATGGAAACGCAAACAGACCACTGTACCAGTCACCTTAATCTGACTGTATGCAAATACATACGGATCCATTCAGAATTATTAAACATAGCAAAACACAAATTAAAAAAAGTAAATAAAAACATTCAGAATTTGTCCAATGTGGTGATCTGAAGGCAGCTCTTAAGGCCGAAGTATACTTCACTTTTTACGCGTACGCGAGGGACAGCGTACATTATGCGTGACATGAATTTCGTCATCAGAATAGTATGCGTGTACTGTACGCGCACCGCCAGATTTTTGTAACTGTGCGTACTTTGTACACGCAGGTCACACATGCGCATTTAACTTTCTTGCAGTAATTAGTTTATCCGCAAGGTGGCAACCCTGCCATGGGGGTATCAATTCACAAGGTAGCCGAAGAAAAACTGCATAAACAGAACAAACCAGAATGCGGGTTAGCCACAACGACAATGGAGGCCTACATAGACGAGAGATTGTGCGAAGAGGTTAGAAAATATCCTCATTTGTACAACTGCAGCATGAAAGAATACAAAGATATTTATATGGGTTTTAACTCGTGGCGAGAGATTGCGCAAACACTGGTCCCGTTAGGCCAGGAGAGGTATTGCAATTTGGCGCAAAGTGCATGCGTCGAACGTCTGTGTACGTGTACGAGTCAAATGAAGTATACTTTGCAAGGCTGTGCATACGACTAACGTACGCGTACAGTCGTACACACAGCCTTACAAAGAAAAAAGAAGTATGTAATTAAAAGTGTAATTAAAAAAAGACGTATACTTTGGCCTTTAATGACCAGTGAACAGTTCATCTGTTAGACTGAGTGTTGATGCCCATAAACACCACTGACCATCACAAACTCCTATAAAAACATGCTTCTTCAGCAAGTGTCCATTATAAAACACTTGCCAGACATGCGATCATACTGAAATATGCCCATGCAAAAATCTATAAGAGAGTGCACAAACACAGTCTGTACGTACATTAATAATAATGGATTTGCACGTCTAATACTGTATGATTGCTGTGTGTCACTATAATTGTCTTTACCTCTATTACAATCGTCATCCATCTAAACTTTACTGGTAAGATACTGGTTTGCTTTATTCAGCCCATACAGACTAGTCCAGACTTCATATTTCTTATTAACAGAGGTATGTTTTTTGTTCCCACCAATTGCTGCACAAGTTATGATTACGTTCCCTCCTGGTACTCATAGAGATTGCATTGCAGTGCCTGCAGTTCGAAAAAAAAAAATCTTTGTATGGAAGTCTATGAGAACAGTCGGGGTGATTCTTGGTCAGAGAGAGATCTCCCAAAAAGGGGCAGTACTCCACAACGTGACTCGACGCTGATTGGACTATATATCCAGAGGCACAACAAACAGCATAGAATAGTGACAGCTGTGGCTGAATGTGATAGAACTTTGGTGGTGCATCGCCCTGTCGCCCTAATGAAGACATCGCCCCTGCCTGAGGAATCTGGTGGAAAATTGGTAAATGTATTAAAGAGATCTGAGTGCAGCCTGGGGACGATTGAGCTTAAACTGCTAGCTGTCCTTTGGACAGTAGCTGGTTTTTAGCAGGTCAACCTGTAACCTTTTTACAAAACAGCTTGAGCACTTTCAGCAATTATGAGCAGCTGGTTTCTTACTGGTCCAACATATTCAGTCAGCTTCAACCAGTTTATTCCTAGCTTGCATCAACAAGAAACCAGCCACCATGTTCCAAAACTCAGCTGCCAGCTCGAGGAAACTCACAACAGGTCAGACCCGAAGCTGTCCAACACACTTAAGACTCTGAGGCTACCCAAGACTGGTTTTGGTGTGAAATGGAGTTGGGGCAGGACTGGAAAACAGGATCAGAAATGGTAAAGAGGAAAGGCAGGAAGAGGGATGTGAATGTGGACTCCTCCAAAGCTCCTTCCTCAAACCTTTCGCCGCTTCAGTCGCTGAGCTCAGGAAACATCTGGCTGAACAACACACACTCACACACACTTATGCTTTAATATCCTCCTCTTGACCCTCAGCTAGCCGCTACCCCCACAGGATGTGATGTAATGTGGTCTGTGTGTGTGCTGTATATGTTCACATGTGTAGCGCTGACATTCACTCTACATGCCACATTACTTCTCAATGACATGCTAGTTTAAACTAACCTTCCAGAACCGTTTATGTTTCTTGATGTGATCAAAGCTGCTGCTCTCTGACTTTATCAACACAGCTCTCGCTGGTTAAAATATACTGAAATGTGCTCGCTAAGCTATTCAATATTAAAGCCTTCCTGATGGAAAATCCAGCTAAAGCCTGCTGGAAGTGGAACGTAACAGTGGGTTTGTAGCTGTTCCATACTGGTTTATGTTGCTTGGCTGGTAGATCTTCAGCCTCTCACAACAGCTGTATTTTGGAAAATAGTAGCTGATTTGTTGCTGGTCTGCCAGCTCTTTCCAACGTGACGCTCAGTCAGATCTCAGACCGGATTGAACCATAGTTTGTTTTTAACACTGTAAAGCAAGGATGCACGATATTATCAGAATTGATCAGAATCTGCCGGTAATGGCTTAAAATGTAAATATCAGCATTGGCCAATTTGAAAAAATTATACCGATATGCCTTGCCGATAAGATGGATAGCTCACATGTGCTCAGGGTGTGATAGTGTGATAGTGACTTGTGTTTCTGAATAAATAAAGTGCTATCAATGTCATAAATTCCCAAGTTTGTTTTGATTTAAAGGCCAGAATCTATAGTTTACATGAATAAAAATGACAAACACTTGTAAATTAAATAATTTAATATATACAGATTTATTCATGAATATGTAATATATTTTTTCAAATGGATTTTGAAAACATATACAATGTACTCTTATTAAAAAAAGAGCTTTAAACCAAAATTAAAAACAATTTGTTTATAGTTTCCGCACAGGAGAGACTTGCAGTTGTTTTAAATCAAAGGGAAATATATATATATATATATATATATATATATATATATATCAGCATCGGCTTGCAGCCAAAATTATTTGAAAAATATCGAGATATCGGATATCGGCAAAAATCTAATATCGTGCATCCCTACTGTAAAGAAGTTTTTTTTCTTTGTCCTCCATTTCACAGGAGCCAAGACTGCTGGAGTTTACGCCACAGCAGGGTCCCCTTGCTGGAGGAACCAGACTCACCATCTACGGCCAGTTCCTGGACGCTGGATCCACAGTCAACGTCAAGATCAACAGGACTCAGAACTGCACCATCTTCATGTGAGCATGTGTTCATGGCGGTTCATGTTTTATTGATATATCACACATATCTGCTGCTTATCACGTCTGTCGTATGCTTCCGCAGGCTGTCCAGTGAAGTCATCAAGTGTGTGATGCCTCCAGCCGAACTGGCCGTCGCTGAGAACGTGTCGGTGTGTGTGGTGTATGATGGCCAGCCGTGCCTCAGCGCTTCACCCAACTTCACATTCACCTACGAGAAAAACCCTACTATCAGTCACATCAGACCCAACAAAAGCTTCCTTAGGTACTGAACGTACACGGCCCCTGCTGAAAAAAGAGCATATGCTGGTTAGGTATGTTTTGAAGCATGGCAGCTGGTCCTGAGCTGGCTATCAGCTGGTCCTAAGCAACTAGCTCCTGCTAAGGACCAGCTTAAACCAGCTCAAACCAGCTGCCATGCTTCAAAACATACCTAACCAGTATATGCTCTTTTTTCAACAGGAACATAACAAGTGAATGCACACAAGACAGCAGTAGTCAAGTGCTGCTGTTTATAAACATTTATACCATGGTCTGTCTGAATACTCAATTCTGATTGTCTGGCAGGTATGCATTAAAACCATTTAATGCACAAGTAGTTCCAAATCAGTTTAATTGCCATTCCATATTAATGCGCTGCTTTAATTGCTGCACACAAACCCACACACATTGATCACACACACATACACACACACACACACACTCACAGAGAGAAAGAGAGAAAGAGGTTGGAGATTGCAGATTGCGCTGTGCACATAAAGAAACTTGTCAGCGCTGCTCTGCGACTTTTATTAATAAAACAGCCTAGATACTAGATTGCTACATTATATTCCTTAGCAACGAGGTGGTAAAATCAGTTTTTGAAGCAACTAAACACAACTTCATTATTTGCAGAGATATACACAGACGCAAGTCAAGTCAAGTCACCTTTATTTATATAGCGCTTTTAACAATACAGATTGTGTCAAAGCAGCTTTACAGTATCAGATAGGAAACAGTGTGTCAAAAGGACAATAGTAAACACTCAATTTTCAGTTAAAGGCAGTTCATCATTGAATTCAGTGATGTCGTCATCCAGCTCAGTTCAGTTCTAATAGTATTTGTGCAATCAAGTCGACGATATCACTGGAAATTAAGTGTCCCCAACTAAGCAAGCCAGCGGCAAGGAACCAAAACTCCATCGGTGACAGAAAGGAGAAAATACCTTGGGGGGCCAGTTCTCCTGGCCAGGCGAACCAGCAGGTTGTTCCATGCTGCAAGAAAGTTAGGTTGTGCAGAGGACTCATCTGGTTCCCGTGGTCTTGTCCCGATGACAACTGTCATCTCTCTCTCTCTCTCGATCGATTGATAATTAATACAAAAAATAAATGCTGTAATTCATTCAAATAAATATGATCTTACCACATTATTTCATTTCTGATTCTGATTTGAAGCGGTCAGAATGCTAGATCTAACGAGTTGTAACTGAAGAAATAACCGTCATTTTTATCCTTCCAGTCAAATATTGTGCTATGAACAGCATTAACAGCTTTAACTTGTCAGTGCTGGCAAATGACCATGGTATAAGCAGGATAATGCACTATATAATGTCATGCATTAAAATTGTTTAATGCACAGCTAGCCGTGCATTATCCCTTACTTATTGCATACCGTGCACAATACTGCCTACATGCAGCAGAATCAGTAGTATGCTAGTATGCATACTACACAGAGCCTTCATAATGTAATTGTGATGTGATGGTGTTGCAGCGGTGGTCGCAGTATCTCCGTCACCGGGTATGGCTTCAATCTGGTGCAGTCTGTCAGGATGGAGGTGTCTGGAGTCGGACAGACGGTCAGAAACAATGCTTTGTTCATTGGATAGAGATCAAAGTGCTGATGTGTGTGTGATATTTCAGTCTGTGCGCTCGTTCATACGAATGTCATTTCCGCAGAGCTGCTCCTGTGTGTCGTCTACTCTGATCGTTTGTCAGTCTCCTGCCACCAATCAATCCCAGCAGGCCACGGCTCGCTTCTACCTCAACGAGGTGCTGTACAGAGGAGAAGATGCTTCTCCATCAGGACAAGGGCCGGACGAAGATGAGGAGACTCACGCTGATGCGTTTCACTTTGACTACGTGGAGGATCCGCAGTTTTATACGGCCAACAAAGAGAAACTCATCAAACATCATCCTGGAGAGCCTCTCATCCTCATCATCAATGTGAGTGTGTGTGTCGATCATCTAGACCTAGACGGCATCTTAAAGGAATAATTCAAACAAAAATGAAAATATACACTCCTTCAGGTGATCATAGATGTAGATGAGTTTGTTTGTTCATTGGAACAGGTTTGGAGAAATTCCATCACTGCTCAGCAATGGATGCTCTGCAGTGAATGGGTGCCGTCAGAATGAGAGTCTTAATAAAAACATCACAATAATCCACAAGTAATCCACACCACTCCAGTCCATCAGTTAACATCTGGAGAAGACAAAAGCTGAAACAAATCCAGCAATAAGATGATTTTAACTAAAATACATATAGAGTCCATAATCTATAATAACACTTCCTCCAGTGAAAAAGTGTTCTGGTCTGAATCAGGAGAGAAATCTGCACAGATCAAGTACCGTTTACAAGACAAAACAGTCCAAAACAGCTCTAAACAAATATGTGGCTGGATTTTGATGCAAGAGACGACAGGAGATGAACTTTTTCACTGGAGGAAGCGTTATTATGGATTACGGACTCGTATTTTAGTTAAAATCATCTTAATGATGGATTTGTTTCAGCTTTTGTCTTCTCCAGATGTTAACTGATGGACTGGAGTGGTGTGGATTACTTGTGGACTATTGTGATGTTTTTATCAGCTGTTTGGACTCTCATTCTGACGGCACCCATTCACTGCAGAGCATCCATTGCTGAGACACTGATGCAGTGACACATTTCTCTAAATCTGATGAAGAAACAAATTCATCCTAATCTTGGATGGCCTACATCCATTTCCAGCAAATGTTCATTTTGGCTCAACTAATCTTTTAAAGGGGTCATATGATGTTATTTTAAAGATCGTTATTTTGTGTATTTGGTGTAACAGAATATGTTGACATGCTTTAAAGGGTTCCTGTTATGCTTTTTCACTTTTTGAATTTTAGTCAGTGTGTAGTGTGTATGTTTGGGCATAAAAAGATCTACAAGGTACAAAGGGAACAGAGTCGCGTGACAGACACAGTGATGATGCTCGTATGTATTTGCAGAACACAAGCTGCGGTTAAGACAGCTGACTCCACTGTGATGTGACCCTGTCTCCCTCTCTCACACACACACACACACACACACACACACGACGCGTTACTCTACACTGCGCAAAACTCCTCATTTGAACAGTCAATCGCAAATACTTCAACTAATAACAAAACATACTTACAGTCGCTGATTCAGAAGCACCAGATTGTCATAGCAAAGTCGGAATTGACCCTTTTTTTTTTAGAAACAGCCTTTGTGCACAGCCAGCGTTGTACTCTCCTAGGTTCACAAAACTGTCGTCCATAACATGCGTTGCACAAATTCGAACATTTGGGTTGTGCTTTTCTGTTGTAAACAAATCTTAACCAATGACTCCTAATGGTATCTACTTCCGGAAGGCCAAATAAAGTGCTTTTGCATTCGCACATAAACACACAGCGTATCCTTGACATGGCTGCATCTACACTACTGCGGTTACTGAAACCATGCCTTCTTTCTTTGCGTGCACATTTGGGTGGCATTATACAAATATTTCCACATCATGACGTAGACATGTAGGGCGTGTTTGAATGAGACGTTTCAGCCCGGTCTGGATCGAATAAATCCTTTGTGGGAGACTTTGAGCTTTGTAACTCCGCAGATCCTATACATGCACAAACAGCTACATAACACACTAAAGAAAAAGAAAACAAGAAATCACATCATATGATCCCTTTAAGGCACTGTTGATTCACCGCTGTGTTCCAGAAGGTATGTAGTCTTCCTTGTTCGTTAAACTTTATCTGTGAACCAATAATGGTATCTTAATACCATTATTGGTTCACAGATAAAGTTTAGTGAACAAATCCATACAAGATTGATGATGAATGTTGATTATAAATACACTAGGGCTGAGAATAATAGTTATGGTCTGCACCTATTCTATGGTCTGCCATGACAAGAGCAGTTGACCATTTCTCTATCTCACACACACACACACACACACAGACAGATGTGTAAGTGTTGGGGAAGTCCAGATCTGTGTGGCGGGATGTTATGTGTTTCTGAGGGTCAGATTGGAAGTACCTAACAGACACAGAAGAGCCAGGGAGTTTTATTTTCATTCTCTCCTAAAGAATTGGAGAGGAAGGAAGGAAGGAAGGAAGGAAAGAAGGATGAAGACGTGAAGACAGTGTCTCTGTGTTTGCTATCAAAGTATGTTGCTAATTATCACAGGACATTTAGTTGTTCATATTTGAACATACAGTGGGGCAAAAAAGTATTTAGTCAGCCACCAATTGTGCAAGTTCTCCCACTTAAAAAGATGAGAGAGGCCTGTAATTTTCATCATAGGTATACCTCAACTATGAGAGACAAAATGAGAAAAAAAATCCAGAAAATCACATTGTAGGATTTTTAAAGAATTAACTGGTAAATTCCTCGGTAAAATAAGTATTTGGTCACCTACAAACAAGCAAGATTTCTGGCTCTCACAGACCTGTAACTTCTTCTTTAAGAGGCTCCTCTGTCCTCCACTCGTTACCTGTATTAATGGCATCTGTTTGAACTGTTTGATCAGTATAAAAGACACCTGTCCACAACCTAAAACAGTCCAACTCCAAACTCCACCATGGCCAAGACCAAAGAGCTGTCAAAGGACACCAGAAACAAAATTGTAGACCTGCAGCAGGCTGGGAAGACTGAATCTGCAATAGGTAAGCAGCTTGGTGTGAAGAAATCAACTGTGGGAGCAATTATTAGAAAATGGAAGACATACAAGACCACTGATAATCTCCCTCGATCTGGGGCTCCACGCAAGATCTCACCCCGTGGGGTCAAAATGATCACAAGAACTGTGAGCAAAAATCCCAGAACCACACGGGGGGACCTAGTGAATGACCTGCAGAGAGCTGGGACCAAAGTAACAAAGGCTACCATCAGTAACACACTGCGCCGCCAGGGACTCAAATCCTGCAGTGCCAGACGTGTCCCCCTGCTTAAGCCAGTACATGTCCGGGCCCGACTGAAGTTTGCTAGAGAGCATTTGGATGATCCAGAAGAGGATTGGGAGAATGATGAAACCAAAATAGAACTTTTTGGTAAAAACTCAACTTGTCGTGTTTGGAGGAGAAAGAATGCTGAGTTGCATCCAAAGAACACCATACCTACTGTGAAGCATGGGGGTGGAAACATCATGCTTTGGGGCTGTTTTTCTGCAAAGGGACCAGGACGACTGATCCGTGTAAACGAAAGAATGAATGGGGCCATGTATCGTGAGATTTTGAGTGAAAACCTCCTTCCATCAGCAAGGGCATTGAAGATGAAACGTGGCTGGGTCTTTCAGCATGACAATGATCCCAAACACACCGCCCGGGCAACGAAGGAGTGGCTTCGTAAGAAGCATTTCAAGGTCCTGGAGTGGCCTAGCCAGTCTCCAGATCTCAACCCCATCGAAAATCTTTGGAGGGAGTTGAAAGTCCGTGTTGCCCAGCGACAGCCCCAAAACATTACTGCTCTAGAGGAGATCTGCATGGAGGAATGGGCCAAAATACCAGCAACAGTGTGTGAAAACCTTGTGAAGACTTACAGAAAACGTTTGACCTCTGTCATTGCCAACAAAGGGTATATAACAAAGTATTGAGATTAAATTTTGTTATTGACCAAATACTTATTTTCCACCATAATTTGCAAATAAATTCTTTAAAAATCCTACAATGTGATTTTCTGGATTTTTTTTTCTCATTTTGTCTCTCATAGTTGAGGTATACCTATGATGAAAATTACAGGCCTCTCTCATCTTTTTAAGTGGGAGAACTTGCACAATTGGTGGCTGACTAAATACTTTTTTGCCCCACTGTAATTGTATGCTGTGTCCTAAACAGCTGTGATGAGCGACAGGACGTTCTGTCAATCACATGGTTTTTATTTCCACTGTGAAATACTGGACAGAGTCCTCCGTCACATGCAGTATCTGTATATTTAACATCATGACGCGTAACGTGTTTGTGTGCTGGCGTGTCAGAAAGGGCCGAGTGAGCTGGACCTGACGCTGCAGGAATACTCTGTGACGATTGGCTCAGACCTCTGTGACATCACCTTCCACAACGAGCAGCTGTTCCACTGCACCATCAACAGATCCCTGAGCGCCAGCACCGGAGAGCTGCCCGTCACCGTGAGTCCACACACGCACACACATACTGAGACACACACACACACACACACACTGATACACACACACACACACGTTTGTTTTTGTGAATTGTGGAGACTCTCCATAGGTGTAATGGTTTTATACTGTACAAACCGTGTTATCTATCGCTCTACACCAACTCTACACCTAAACCTACCCCTTACAGGAAACTTTCTGCATTTTTACTTTCTCAAAAAAAAAAAAAACTCATTCTGTGTGATTTATAAGCGTTTTGAAAAATGGGGACATGGGGTAATGTCCTCATAAATTACCTTCTCCTTGTAATACCTGTCATACCCATGTCATTATACAAATTTACAAATTTTGTCCTCATATGTCACAAAAACACACACACACCCTCACTCACTCACTCACTCACACACACACACTCTTATAGCTGTTAGCAGAAAATACAGCCACAAATCTGTGCAAAAAAAAAAACAAAAAAACACACTTACAAAAAGTCAAAATCTACCCATGTTAGAGAAGTGTAAACTTTTTTACAGACATTTTAAAACAAAGCCCAAGATCTGCACAGAATCATAAGCGATAAAAAAAAATATATAAATTGCAAAAAAAAAAACAAACAACATAATCTTACATAAGAATATGAATGACACTTCATAGCTTGTGTTTTCTGGAATACGTTTAAATGAGCTCTCTCAGTAACATTTACACACTCATGATAACTCGAATGTTTCCCTCTGTAAAATGACTGCACAACAGCAGATTTGCTGAGAAATTTGTCAGTGTTTTTGTCCATCCATTGAAAGTCAACAGACTTCAATATCCTTTAAACTACAAAATATCTACTTTTGTGCTCTAGAATGACCATTTTTGGTGAACTGTCGCTTTAATATACTCAAACTTTAATATTAAAAATATACAGCATTTGTTTAATAAATTCTATAACAGAAATGAACATGAAGCATGTTTAAATGCATTAAGAGTATTGTTCAGTGTTCATGGTGATAATTACGTTACTGATGTTAACATATACAGTCCTGAGGCTGCAGTAGTTTGATTATGAGTATCCTGTGGGTTGATAAGCACCACTGATGCTGATTTACACCGTTACACTTTTCAAAGAAGCAGTCATCATGTGTAAAGCAGAGGTTCATCTTCACACCTCACTGTGACCTACAGACTGTGACTGGACCCTGAATGTCTTTATTTGTGCCTCACACGCAACACCACACATACACACCCTCATCACCCGTATCAGTGCGCTGTATCTGACACTAATCACGCTGCCAGCGTAACAAGACTCTATCCGGCGGATCACCGACCGCACTCCAAAACAAGACCACGCGCTGGAATGTGCTGGACGAGTCACCAAAACAAGCGTTAATCAAGCCCTCATATCACCAGTGAAATCCCCCGCTCTTTGTTTGGTCTGACTCTGAAACAGCAGCAGCTATATTTAACACGCTGCGGTCTGAAGGCCGTGACGCAGCTAATGGAGCAGTGAGAGCACTGAACGTCTGAAGAAACACACGTCAACAAACATCTGAGTCTTGAGGCCCAGTCAAGCATTCACAGTGCTTTGTCATGAGGAACGCTGTTTCATGGGAACGAGGGGACGGCTGTACTTATGCACTGTGTTTAGGCAAGATGTGTAAACCTGCATACTGCCAGTTTTATTAACAGGACTAATGGACAGTGATTGCAAACCAGGAGGAAGTGAACATGCAAATTCTGCCATCATTTACTCCCCGTCATTTCCATCATTTCATCTATGGAGCACATGATAAGATAATGTAAAATATCTCTTCTCCAGTGGAAGTATATAGTGAACAGAGCATCATAAGTCACCTGAGACTGTTTATTCAAGTGATCTGAAGATTTATATGTGAAGATTAGACCTAAATATCTTTGATTTAGGGATGTCCCAATCAGGATTGTTGTGCCCCTATCCTGATCCGAGTCATTGAATATTGAGATCTGCCGATACCGATTCCTGATCCAATACTTTTAAATTCCTAGTGTTTGGTGCACAATTCAAGTACATTAAAGTTATTAAAATCAGTCCAATCTACAGAGTTTTGCAAAGAGTAAAAGTAGATGTGTGTGTGTGTGTGTGTGTGTGTGCATACTAGGGGTGTAACGGTACACAAAACTGACGGTTCGGTTACGGAACGTACCTTGGTTTTGACCTCACAGTTCAGTATGGTTTCGGTACAGCAGGAGGAAAAAAACTAAACATATATATATTTTTTAACTAAATAATGGTTTACTGAACAAATTGCTTTTCTTTAAATAAATTCAATTGCAATTAAAATTTTCTTAGAGATAAAAATCTACCTTAGCTTCTCTAAACTATAGGGAGCCCTTTTACATTACTATAAAGTTACAATTAACAACAGAGCCCAAACTTAAATTCAATCACTATTTATTTTTAACTGTAATCAACACTCAAATTAAAAATGTGTATGCAAACATGCAAATTGCACATAATGCAGTATTTAAATTAACTTCTAAATTATACAATTTATATTTGTTGTTCAAATATATCATTTACAAAGTGGGTGTCACCATGGCCGTAGCCAGGCTTTGAAAATTAGTGAGGTTAGTGAGATTAGTGGGGGAATTGTGTTAATAACCCCAACAAATACAAATATACACTAAAACACTTCAAAAGAGACAGACTTGTAGATGTTTGTGAAAGGTGTTTCCTCTGTTTTGGAGGGATGATCATTCTTTAAACCCTATTTATTGCATCAAAATTTGTTAATACTTTACTAAAGTTAGGGGTGGATTTTATCAGCTGTTTATTATTCATGCAACAATACATATTACTGTTATAGTTTTTATTGATAACCATTTTATTAATAGCCATTTTATTAATACCATATAGCTGATAACATTGTCTAGTGCTCTTATGAATGTTTTTAGCATGATTTGTGAAAATTATACTACTATAATGAACAGGGGCGTCATGCACTCATTATTTTTGAGGGGGCATGAGTTGGGGTGGGGGGGTCGTCATGTGACACACAGCAGCCACAACAGCACTTATGTTTTCTTTATTTTTTTTCCCTTTATATTTGAAACATTCCCAAATGCATTAACTATATCATGAAATATCTTGATTCTCACCTTTATAGATTATGTTAGTTGATCTAGTGGGTGATGGTCAAAGTAACCTAATAATGTAATCTATTAGCTATGGGTGTAATGCCATAAGATATTTTAATACGACTGATATTATATTTGATGTGAATTTAACATTGAAAGTTAATGTGAATAAAAACGTAAGTTAGGCTACTAATCATAACACTTTCATTACATAAAGAGAGCAAAGAACATTTTCACTGACAGTCTAGAGTTCAAGCACTCTCAAAAACTCCCATTAAAATCACTGAAGCTGTTTACACTATGAAATGAATATCTTACTTACATATTGATACACACATTTGCACTTTATTGTTTCTAACGAGAGAATTCGCCAGAAAGAGGTATTCAGTCAGCGAGCGAGTGAAGAAAACACCGGCATTTTAGCAATAACTCATCTGAACGCCTCTGATTGGCCATTGCATTCATAAGCTCAACAGCATCATGTGTGATTGGTTATAATGCTCAGTGTTGTACAAACGCGTCTGTCTCTTGCTCAGCGCCAGCCAGCGAACGCAGATGTGAATTTAGCAGCTGATGATATGACGCACTGAACGATTTAATCACGCCAGTGTGATTGCATTGAATATAAAGAATATGAATCGGCTATTTCTTGTCTTTTGGAAGCTGCATTCAAAATCCACTTGGCTCAAAAATCTGAGGGGGCACATGCCCTCTCACTTTGAATGGGCATGACGCCTCTGATAATGAATGACATAGCATAAACTTCTTTATATTGTTTGTGTATTTCATTTCATTCTGTAACCTACTTGTTCTACAGATCTGTGTTCTAGTGTTAAATGCTACTGTTTTTGACAGCGTTGATAACGTTTCTGACAGATAATATTGTCAGATATTCTGACATGATATATTTTGCGTTTCCCTTACCGAATGTCCTATCCTGTCAGCAATAACCTGTTTATTTGATTACTGTCAGTTTAAGTGCCGGTGATGCACTGTTTCCAGACATTGCTATTAAAACAAACAAAAAAACGATACATAAATAAAAATAAACTGAAATTATTTCAAATCTTTTGCAATTAAGATAAGAAAAAGATATTGGTGACCCTAAACTGCAACGTCTTTATTAACTTTCTAAAGTGTCAAATTAAGTGGAAAAGACAAGTCCAAAAACACTTATAATAGCTGGATTTGGTAACACAGAGGTTGTGCCTGCACCCTCACTCACAACTCTCTCAAGCCTTGTTCACTCCGCCAGCGTCTCGCAGCGATCATTTTCATTCCATAGACGCTAAACATTCTTGCAAACGGTCTAAACTGAATTAAACATGTCATGCAGACTTTCATACGAGGAGTTTAACAGCAAATTAGTCATTCAGAGAACAAATTTTATTTTTCAACATGAAAAATTTACCAAGTACCGGACCTCGTTGACCTCATAGCTGGCTACGGGCCTGGCTGTCATAACTTGTTTCATAAAATATTTATTTAAACATACATTAAATAACTAAAGGGGTCATCGGATGCAAAATTCACTTTTACATGTTGTTTGAACATAAATGTGTGTTGGCAATGTTTGTACACATCCACCCTATAATGATACAAATCCACTTAGTGTTTTTTTTTTTTAATCCCTATAAATAATATCCCCTTTCTCAAATCAAGCCATTCTCAGATTCTTGGCTGTGACGTCACACAGACCCAGGCCCCTCCCACAATTGTTGATTGACACTAGTGTTTTACCTTAGCTCCGCCCTGAGTGAGCTGTAGACAGTCCACCATTGTTTCGACTCTGGAGCAGGGACGTAGACAAGAATAGCTCCTTAGCGATTGAGGTGTTCTGTTGTTGGATGCAATAATGAACATAGCAGTCGTCATTTACTCCCGACATCTGAGCCGCTGAAGACGCAGTGGATTACTTTTGTTTCTGAAGGGAATGTGCCCCCAATCTACCTAAATGTGTCTATGTTTGCGCGAATCATTCGTGATCCAGTCTCATCTACAGAAGAAGTGAGTATAAGGTTTTTTTATGAATCTTTGCAAATCAGCTTTCCTAATAACTTGCTAATTAGCAAGTTTCACGGCTAAAGTAAACAGTCTCATGAGAGCGGCTCGTCACCCCACGGAAGAGAGGGGTGGGGTCAACAGAGCTCATTAGCGTTTAAATGGTCATGCACCAAAACGGTTCGTTGTGAACAGAGCTGTTTTTGACAGGGTAAAAGGGTGTTTTTTTACACTACCATTGAAAATATTTAACAAAAGTACGTTATAGACTTTTTATTAAGATCCTAAAGAATCATATCAACTTGTGGAAAATGGGCATCCGATGACCCTTTTAAGACATCACTAACAGGTAAAGTAAAATATAATGAGTATATGGTCTAATATTTCGTGAAATGCTCTTTTCTAGACTTCATTTCTCTAACAAATAACGAGCACTGATGACTTGCCTGAGGTAAGTGACATGCTACGTGACATTGTGTTTACAAGCTGTTTTAATGGTGTCTTTCCGTGGTTGAAACACTGATTGAGCGATAACACGAGGCATTATTTGTTCATTCATGTATATTTCACGTTAAAACTAGTAATAAAGAGGAATATATACCTTATATACCTTGAGGGGATTAAAATCGAACAAGTGCAGAATTTTAAGTACTTAGGATCTCTGGTCCAGGAGAAGAAGATCGCAGCGGTTGCGGAAGTTCAATGTCGTATCGGTCAAGCAACAGCAGTGTTTGCATCGCTAAAATGGTGCTTATGGAATATCACGATCGTGACCAAGATGCGTCTTTTCCGGACCCTGATCATTCCGATTCTACTCTATGGATCAGAGAAATCAACAAACTTGAGGTCTTTCAAATGCGATGTCTCAGGCAAATCTTGGGAGTAACTCGGCTCGACCAACTTCGAAATGAAACTGTACGAAAACAATGCGGTGACCAGTCCACGATCGAGGAGGGATATAGAAAAGACATTTGCAGTGGTTTGGGCACGTGTGCCGAATGGACAGCACCCGGCTGCCGTATAAACTACTCTGGCGCTGACAACCACCAACGTGGAAGGTACACTGCTGTGCACCGAAGAAGATCTGGGCAAAACAAGTTGAAGACAACCTTAAAAGGCATCGTCTCACACTCGTGGATACCAAGACCCTATCCACCGATCACTCAGCATGGAAACAAGTTGTGAAAGATGCTGGAAGTCCGTCGGCACCTACAGCAGCGTATGAGCTACGAAGACGCCTTCGACACAAAGCCAGCTAAGAATCAAGAAGACAAGAAGAAGAATAAAGAGGAAGAGATGATGACGCTCACTCACATTTAGCGCTGCCGTCAGAACTGAGGCGTTAGTAGCCTATACGGTGATATGTCGCGCCACATCAGAGCGCCAAAATGGCATTTATTGTCTGAATTTCCTGAAAAAAATGGATTCGATTTGTTCGGTACATATGCGTACCAAACCGAAAGATCCGTACCGAACATTTTCGGTACAGATATGTGTACCGTTACACTCCTAGTGCACACATATATATGATACACTCTCCATATGTATATATCTGCTCATACTGTATAAAGACATTGGTGGAATATGGGACTGCTGATATAAACTTCTTATATGTTACAACCCAAATTCCAGAAATGTTGGGACATTTTTTAAATTTGAATAAAATGAAAACTAAAAGAATTTCAAATCACATAAGCCAATATTTTATTCACAATAGAACATAGATAACATAACAAATGTTTAAACCAGTGTTAATTTTGACAGGCATTTTTGATTTAGTCTTAGTCTTAGTCTTGAGACGAGAATGCTTAATAGTCTTAGTCACATTTTAGTCATTTGAGTCTTTCATAGTTTTAGTCTAGTTTTAGTCGACGAAAAGTCATTACATTTTTGTCAACTTTTAGTCATTACTTTTAGTCATTACTTTTAGTCAACCTGCAGTTACCAACATTTATTTAGGTAGCTATTTTATATGTAGTCTTCTAATAGAAATAGTAATTAATTCTTCTCTCTTTAGACCAAATCAATTAAGCTCATGAGAAATTTGAATCAAGGATTGAATTTAGAAAAACTGGAATAAATTAAGACAATTTTCAATTTTGGGTTGAGATACAAATTAAACTAATTTTTAAAATACAGTAGGTTTACTTAACATGTTTACATTTATTTAACATATTTTGTTGGTCAACATTAATGACACAGATAGGTATTTAATTAGGAATGCTGTCTCTTTAAGACGGAAGGCATAAATGTAATATTGACACACATTCAGTTACGTTCACTTAAAGGAAAATGACACCGTTTTTCCATATTCCAATATGTTTTCCCCTCAACTTAGACGAGTTTATACGTACCTCTCCCGTCTCAGTGCGTGCACTTAATCGCTCTAGCGCACGGCACCACTATGCTAGCATTTAGCTTAGCACCATTCATTCCTTAGGATCCAAACAGAGATGAATTTAGAAGCTACCAAACACTTCCATGTTTTCCCTATTTAAAGACGGTTACATGAGTAGTTACACGAGTAAGTATGGTGACACAAAATAAAACGGGGAGATTTTCTAAGCGGATAAAAAATGATAACTATAATGTACGGCGGAAGAGCACTTCGCAGTACTTCGACCTCGGCGCACTAATATTGGTTCTATTGATGACTAACTTAGCCTATAGGATGTATTTTGAATGTCCGGTAGTCCTCAAATAACATTCTAGTCCCGTCTCTTCTTGTTAACGAAGACGTGGCATACGTTTCGTCATAGTTTTTATCATCAGATATTAGTTTAGCTCGTCAATGTCTTGTCTTAGTCACAGAAAAATGTTTGTTAACGAATATTTTTCGTCATCGTCTTCGTTGACGAAATTAACACTGGTTTAAACTGAGAAATTTTACAATTTCATGCACAAAATGAGTGAATTTCAAATTTGATGCCTGCTACAGGTCTCAAAATAGTTGGGATGGGGGCATGTTTACCATGGTGTAGCTTCTCCTCTTCTTTTCAAAACAGTTTGAAGACGTCTGGGCACTGAGGTTATGAGTTTCTAGAGTTTTGGTGTTGGAATTTGGTCCCATTCTTACCTGAGACAGGTTTCCAGCTGCTGAAGAGTTTGTGGTCGTCTTTGACGTATTTTTCATTTAATGATGCTCCAAATGTTCTCTATAGGTGAAAGATCTGGACTGCAGGCAGGCCAATTCAGCACTCGGACTCTTCTACTATGAAGCCATGCTGTTGTAATAGCTGCAGTATGTGGTTTTGCATTGTCCCGCTGAAATACACATCGTCTAGAGGGGAGCATATGTTGCTCTAAAAGCTTTATATACCTTTCAGCATTCATAGTGCCTTCCAAAACATGCAAGCTGCCCATACCGTATGCACTTATGCACCCCCATACCATCAGAGATGCTGGCTTTTGAACTGAACGCTGATAACACGCTGGAAGGTCTCCCTCCTCTTTAGCTCGGAGGACATGGCGTCCGTGATTTACAACAAGAATGTCAAATTTGGACTCGTCTGACCATAGAACACTTTTCCACTTTGAAACAGTCCATTTTAAATGAGCCTTGGTCCACAGGACATGATAGTGCTTCTGGACCATGTTCACATATGGCTTCCTTTTTGCATGATAGAGCTTTAGTTGGCATCTGCAGATGGCATGGTAGATTGTGTTTACCGACAGTGGTTTCTTGACAGAATCATGCCGATGAGTGATGCCGTGTCGTCTGAGGTCCGAAGACCACAGGCATCCAACAAAGGTCTTCGGCCTTGTCCCTTACGCACAGAGATTTCTCCAGTTTCTCTGAATCTTTTGATGATGTTATGCACTGTAGATGATGAGATCTGCAAAGCCTTTGCAATTTGACGTTGAGGAACGTTGTTTTTAAAGTATTCCACAATCTTTTTATGCACTCTTTCACAGATTGGAGAGCCTCTGCCCATCTTTACTTCTGAGAGACTCTGCCTCTCTAAGACATCCCTTTTATAGCTAATCATTTTACAGACCTGATGTCAATTAACTTAGTTGCTAGATGTTCTCCCAGCACAGTCTTTTCAAAATTTCTTGCTTTTTCAGCCCTTTGTTGCCCCCGTGTCAAATTTTTTGAGACCTGTAGCAGGCATCAAATTTGAAATGAGCTCATTTAGTGGATAAAAGTGAAAAATTTCTTAGTTTAAACATTTGTTATTTTATCTATGTTCTATTATGAATAAAATATTGGCTCATGTGATTTGAAAGTCTTTTAGTTTTCATTTTATTCAAATTAAAAAATCGTCCCAACATTTCCGGAATTCGGGTTGTATATGTACTATAAGCAGAATAATTGCAACATAATGGTAAAAAAGTGGAGATATGGTTAGAAAGCATGAAGCTTGCGGTGTCAGAATGCCAGTCTGTCAGTCAAATCTGAAGCAAGATGCAACCTTGAGTGCAACCTCGAGTCTGACGACAGATAAAAGTAAAAGATGAATGAATGATGCTTACAAAAGTGTGCATCAAATACATTATACACGGAAGCTCAAACGTGTGTGACATGCTAGAACAGACCTCACTGATTCTTTTGGTTTTTAATGGCAGCTGAACACGCACATTTGAGCGCCTTGTTTTCCTTTAAATAGCGGTTGGCAAATTTACTGGAAAGCAAATGTGACCTGTTCTGGCAAAATGAGTCGGAATGAGCAAATTTTCAAAAATGAGTTATTTTTATTTTCACATTCTACATCAAAACACCTTCAAAATTATATATGACTTGTTGGAATCTGGCAAAAAATGACTGAGTTACAGTCATCTGAAGGCGACAGAGTCAGCAGAGTTGATTTAAAGAAAAATCGAGTTAATGTTTTCTGAAGATTCCAAAGCAAAATCACCAAGCAACATTGCATATTTAACTCCAGTTCTTTTCTTAATAATAATTACTATATTATTAATCACAATATAGCTATTTTTTATTTTATCTTTGTTATTAAAAATAAGAACAAAGATGCAAATAAACAGCAGTTTAATCTAGAGCTGCAAATGATTCCATCTTTTCTTTTAATGTTTGATTAACATTGAGACAGATCTATATTAAGTCCTACTGTAATCATGGATCAAATGTTACACATCAGATTTTTCCCCAACCATTAATTAAACGTTCATGTAAGACATAACAGATTATGTTTGTGTGAATCTCGCCAAGAAATATTTTGCAGTAATGTACTTTATAGAGAGATTACGCGCTCGCAGAGAGGCACGTTTTCATCAGCATGGGTTTGAACATCATATTTCACTAGTTTGGACTCATGTCATCAAGAATTCAGTATAAATATTCACAAAGCTGGAATGCTGTGCTTTGCAACAATAGACCTACAACTTGAGAAGCAGCAGCAGTTGTCCAGAAGTGAGCGGAGAAAAGGTACTCCTCTCAGAACACGTACAAATAAAGATCATTTTAGATGTTTACTGTTTGGAGCATTGGGATCGCTAGACGAGCGCTTAATGAACTAATTTTTATGAAAACCTCAAATTCGACCAAAACGGACATTTTTCACTTCTTTTGCCTGTAGCTCAAAATTAGACCGTGTGCATTCACACTCATTCTGCCAGCACGGCTCACAAATACTGCCACCTGCTGCACGTCACCAGCATTACAGCTGATGTGAAATAAGGATTGGGCTGAGAAGAGCCGATACCGATCAGTAAAAAAATTAAAAATAAAAAACTTGATCGGCCCCGATCCTGATCCTTCAGATCGACTCAGGACAGCCCCACTTTGATTTGCTGGTAATCTTCACTTCCAGCATGGCTGTTCTTTCTACAGCACCCTTCCAGTCATAACAGATCATTTTACACCGAAAACCTGCTTTTATTTCAAAATCATTTCATTGGGTTATTGGATCATGGAGGTTTTGATTACTGGGAATACAAGTGATGAGCAGCATGTATCATAAAACTGACTGTGAGAGGCTCAAACACTATATCAGCACTGGCCAACTGTGAACAAACAACTGTAGATAGAGAATGATCAGAAACAGAAGATATATTGTGTCAGACATCGTGTGTGTGTTTGAGGAGCTCAGTGAGATGTGAGCTTGATGTTGTGTGTTGCAGGTGCGTGTGGGTCATTTCCAGAAGGTGATAGCGACGGTGCAGATGGGTGGAGGCAGCGAGCTGGCCATCATCGTCTCCATCGTGGTGTGCTGTGTGCTGCTGCTGCTGTGCACTGTGGGTACGTCTCTCCTCATACATCACTCATCAGACAGCACAGGTGTGGTGCTCCGCGTCAGAGCTCTGTACAGATGCTCAGGTGATCTGTGGATCAGCTCAGATCTGCTGGAGATCACGATCGCCTCACTCTGATGCTGTGACTGTCATGTGCTTTGTACTGGTTTTTAATGCAAAAGAGAAGCATGTCCACTACTGATCTCTTGGACTGTTTGGAAGCTGTTTTGTGTGTGTGTGTGTGTGTGAGAGAGAGAGTTTGTGTGTGTGTGTTTCCAGCATAAATAACATCTGCGTGTGTGTGTGTTCAGCGCTGGTGGTTTACTGCACTAAGAGCCGCAGGGCAGAGAGGTATTGGCAGAAGACTCTATTACAGATGGAGGAGATGGAGTCACAGATCCGCGAGGAGATACGCAAAGGTAACACACACACACATACACACACACACACACACACACACACACACACAAACGCACACTCGCGCATGCACACACTCACACACACACACACACAAACGCACACTTGCGCGCACACACACACACACACACACACACACTCTGCAGTGATGGACTGTCAGTTTTAGTAGCTGTAATCCCAGCAGAGCAGCACACATCTCTCACACACTCTTAAAGATCACGTGACGCGTGTGTGTTTATGTTCATGTGTGAGTCTGACAGCAGGAAATGATCACACACTCAGAGTGTGTCATAAATTAGTGTTATTACACTCATCTGTCCTTTAGCCACCCTGTTTTCTTTTGAGTTGTGTAGACAAGATCTGGATAGATAGCTCATCTGTCTCCGTCTGCACACCTTCACATTGTTGCTGCTCCACATGGCTTTCTTTCTTCTAGTTAACATAAAAATCAATATAAAATGAAAAGTGTATGCTGCGGAGTAGCTTTTATTCAGAGTGGCTTTACATTGCATAAATGTTTAAAGATATTTTTGGGAATGAAACCATTGGCACACACAATAACATGAGCACAAAAATAACAGACTGAAACTGAAGGCATGACTGACCTGTCCTCCACAGCGGCTCATTCATACACACAAATATTCAGAGCCGGCGCGATCGCTCACATGACACTCAAATTCTTAAGACCTGTTTGTTGTTGTTTTTTTGTCCTTTATGGAGTTTCATGTTTATGTTTATGTTTTTTCCTCTGAGTCATGCAGGTTTGGTGTGACGTGAATAACTGATGGCAGAGTTTGCAGCTTTGTTTATTTCTGGATATTATATTGTACCCTGTGAAAACTTTAATCCAAACATCTGTTTGTACAGTAATGAAGTGTGATCATGTGAATCTGCGGTGAACAGCATGTTCAGTTACAGCAGTAAACACACACGGGTTTGGGTTTGAAGTGTGTGATTGTCCTTGTAGTTGGGGGTGTTTGGTGGTGAATGTGACTCAGAGGAGCTCAGCTTTCTGGATTGCAACATTTCACCATCACCAGCTCTCTCTCTCTCTCAGAGTCTCTCTCTCTCTCTCTCTCAGAGTCTCTCTCTCTCTCGCTCTCAGAGTCTCTCTCTCTCTCTCGCTCTCTCTCTCTCGCTCTCTCTCTCTCTCTCTCTCTCGCTCTCGCTGCTTCTCTTTTCCTCCCGTTTTATTTTTGGTTTCCATGGTAATTCAATCCCTGAATATACACAAACATCCTGTGTTGAAACAATAAGAGGATGTCTCACTTCCTGTTATCCCAGCAGGACTTTCCCCACAGCACTGATCTGACGTCAGCTCCCCTTGTGTCCTGAAGACTGGAGACCAATGAGCAGCGCTGCTCTCAGATCAGTGGAAAACTGAACACACACACACACACACACACACACTACAAACCACTGCTTCACATAGACTGTAGTGTGTGTGTGTGTGTGTATTGGTATATATGGTTTATGTGGTTTATGAGTATGTGATTATACAAATGTGTATAATGACATGGTTATTACAACATAAACATGGTTTATGAGGTTTACACTTCCTGTGTCCCTGTAAACCAAAAAGTTAAAAAAAAACATACAAAACGCTGTTTTATGAAATTCAACAAATGCCTGTAGTTGTGTGTGAGGGGTAGGTTTAGGTGCAGGGTTAGAGTAAGAGGATAGAAAATACAGTAGAAAAGCCATTATGCTGATGGAGAGTCCTCGTAAACCACATATGCAAGAATGAGTGTGTGTGTGTGTGTGTGTGTCTAAAGCAACACCCCCCCCAGCTGCTTCATATTAACACTATAAATCGTGATATTGTCACAGTGAATGAGAGTTTGAGCTGAAACTCATAATCACTGTGAGAATGCCCGTATCCTCATTCAGATGGCAAAGTAAACATGTTTGTATACATGTCACATCCTCAACGAGAAAAAAAGTTCATGCATGAAATGAAGAGCAGGTTTTTGTGTAGGGGCTGATGTTAGTGATTTGGTCAGCTGTGTGATGACAGCCGTGTGTTTGTGTGTGTCAGGGTTTGCGGAGCTGCAGACTGATATGACGGATCTGACCAAAGAGCTGAGCCGCACACAGGGCATCCCCTTCCTGGAGTACAAGCAGTTCGTCACACGCACCTTCTTCCCCAAGGTCTGATCACTGCACACTCGTGCCATTACACATGTACACCAGGCCAAATAAACATGCAGCAGGTCAAGCCATGAATTAAAGCTAAATGATGGAAAACATGAGATTCTCAGGAAACACTGAACTTAGTCACACTCTGTTTGATGTGTGATGAGCTTAGATAGATGCTCAGTGATATTTGATCTTGAGAGTCGATGTCTGCTGTTACTGTCAACTGTAAGTAGTAACACACAGTGGCCTTAAAATATATATTTTTGGACACTTAAGTCACATGTAAATGTATGAATGCCTTGCAATATATATCAAACCAAGTGATGTTTATTTTAAAGAAAGAAGCACAAGCACACTTTTTCAAGCAAAACATCAGAGGATTTGTATAATTATCAGATATAACGGCATAGATATTGTTACACTTTCCATCCGATGCTGGTGGATGATGTTTATAGTTCATGATAGTTCATGAAATCCTTCAGTAATGCTAAATATCACTGTCAGAGCAACTGGTGAAAAGTCATCGCAAAAAATGCTTGGAAGGATGACAGCAGTGAGGAAATATCTAGCCACCTTTGTTTAAACAGCACACTTGGTCTGATATTTCTCTAGACAGGGAGCTCAGACTGTGCTTTAAGTGTCCAGAAGTGGCCATTTTCTTATTGAAGACACTGGATTTGAGGATCTGTCCATCAACCATAGTTGTACAAATCATTTGTAGTTTATTAAAGAGTTAAAGTCTCCAGCCAGGGCAGATACTGGACTCTCCCCGTCCGCTATTTTTTCTCCAGTGCAAATGAACCGCAAATGTTGCAATTTTCCAGTCTCAGTGTCTGCACAATACTGGGCACAAAGACAAGAAACTCCTGAATACTCCCTCCAACGCACTGACCCAACAGACTGCGTTTAGGGGAATTCTGTTTGCTGCTAATAGACTTTTACTGTGAACTCAAACACGTTATTGTTGTCCTGCTCTTGCTCTGCCTGACATGGGATGGGAATCATAAGAATCTCCATTAATGTGGAGAACGCAGCTATTTGAGAGCGGTTAAGGAAAGTGAAGATGTGAACGAATGGTCCGGTGTTGACTGTGTGTGTGTGTTTGTGTAGATGTGCTGTGACTACGAGAGGCGTCTGGTTCAGCCCATGTATGAGAACAATCCCCTCGGCCCGCGAGCTCTGTCTGAGACGCATCCTCTGCTGCAGGACTGGCAGGTGAGACACGCTACGATTGATGTCCAGAAACCTCCCTCAGTTCTCCTGTCGACTCATTATACCACGGCTCGTGTAGGATGTGTGTGTTTGCAATGAAGCACAGATTCATCTGAGTCAGAGTCATCTCTAACAATAACTGTTTTTGCGCAATACGCCTTCTTCTGAGGAAGCTCTTAATTTTTATTAGATCTTAATTCTTATTTTTTTAGATTTTAGCTGAGATTATTTTAGTGGGTCGCTATGAGTTTCATAATGTTTGAAGAATTGTTGCACAGTTGGAAAATTATTGTGATTCCCATGTGTAATTGTGAAACTGCAGTATTGTACAACGGCGTGTTTTGTAAGATGAAGAATTGATTTGTCAAAAATCACCATTGCTAAATTGCATGAACTAATGACTCATGCCAAACATTATTCTTGAAAGAATGTATAAAGGCATCATGTTAATGCACTTTAAGACCCACTGCATGCATGTATACATAAACACACACCCTTTAGCAGTTTGAAAATCAATGCTTCATACTGTATCATGTGTGTCTTCTCTCTGTGTAAGTCGTCTAACAGCGGGCGGCCCAACCTGGAGGAGGGAATCACGCTGTTTTCAACTCTTCTCAACAACAAACACTTTCTGGTCACCTTTGTTCATGCGCTGGAGCAGCAGAAAGACTTTGCCGTAAGAGACCGGTGAGTACAGACAAACACAAAGTAGAACAATAAATGGATCCAAGCACAGCTAAACGCTCCTGCGATAGTCTGACAGCACAGCCGCTCCACAGACTACTGTTAATCTCCAACCCAGAAACCAATGCACAGATCTTAAGAGCATATAATGCAACATCAGGAACGTTTATATCCTCTAAAGAAACCTACAGTACAAGAACAGAGTTGTCAAATGAGCCCAGGGCCTCGTTTCTAAAAAACATCAGAGAATCCATGGCACGAGTAGTGGTGATTTTATGATCTGTTCCATCATAACTGAAGTAGGACTTGACAGTGGACCTGGGTTTGTGAGAGTAATGACAAGCATTGTAAGACAGACTTATGCAGTCACCAAATTATACTTACATTTCATTTAACACAGCTAATGCTGTGGTAGTTTAATGATTTATTTATTTTATTAAAAACAATTAAAACAATAATACATGAAATGGATAAATTCAAGAATAAATGATTAATTTGTAAGTAAAACAGATGCTGTTTACACTAAGGGAGGCACGGTTTGAGTGCAGCTTGTTCTGCACAAAACTGTTTAATAAGCAGCTCGTTAGGTTGAGAATTTAAGAAAATCACAGTAGACGTTTCAAAGCGTCAGTTGCAAGTGTTTAAAAGTGCAAATTTAATGGCGTTAACAGTAACGGCCAACACTTACACGGTTACAGCTCAGCATTTGACATCTCGTAAGTAGCACTTCAAGCACATCCTTATGCATTCATGTGTGCAGCTTCAGGAATTGCACTAAAATAACAAAATATTGCTCTTCCATTGCTGTTGGGAAACGCCGTCAGTGTGAATGTTCTCAATTACTGATGTGTCTCATGATGTGTCCGCATTCTTTCATTGACGTTTAGGTGCAATCTGGCCTCTCTGCTCACTATTGCCCTCCATGGTAAACTGGAGTACTACACCAGCATTATGAAGGAGTTGCTAGTGGATTTGATCGACGCTTCAGCCTCCAAAAACCCCAAACTGATGCTGCGCCGAACAGAGTCAGTAGTGGAGAAGATGCTCACCAACTGGATGTCCATCTGCATGTACAGCTACCTTAAGGTTTGTGAAGAGTTCAGCAGCTGATTTTACTGGCTCGCTTCAGTTCATTGACTGTATAAGCGTGTTCGTAAGCGGTCGTTTCTCTCGCACCCTCAGGAGACGGTGGGCGAGCCGTTCTTCCTGCTGCTGTGTGCCATCAAGCAGCAGATCAACAAGGGCTCGATCGATGCCATCACAGGGAAGGCGCGCTACACGCTCAATGAGGAGTGGCTCCTTCGAGAAAACATCGAAGCCAAACCACAGGTGAGCTTCAACACACACGACTGACCTGTCCACCTGTGAAATCACTCTGATCTGATCTGATCTCCTCTGTCTGCCTTCCAGAACATCAACGTCTCCTTCCAAGGCTTCGGTATGGACTCTGTGAGCGTGCGAGTGATGAACACAGACACCATCTGTCAAGTGAAGGAAAAAATACTAGAGGCCTTCTACAAGAACCTGCCCTTTTCGCAGTGGCCTCGAGAAGAGGATGTTGATCTGGGTAAAGAATCTCTGAGTATGGTGAAATTGAGTCGTTTAGAGCAGACAGACTTGTTAAGCATTGCATCAGAAGAATCAGAACGGGGTAGATATTACAAACTGAAATAATAAGCGAGATATGAGCATGAAAAGTTTAATTTTTATTTAAATGTGATTGACACGTGGCTGCTTTCATACAGCTCATGCTCCGCTGTGTTGTGTGAGATGTTGAGAAAAACCAAAAACTGAATTTGACCCAGAAGATCATTTGACCATTCAAATATGGGACCGGTCCTAACAGAGCTTCCATCCATCAATAAAACAACAAAACTGACTAGGAGTCACTACTCCTAATTTGTCTTTTTACTTTAATAATTATTATTTTATAATTAGCTTTCCTAATTGAGAAAGAATTAAAAGTAGTGCTGTCAAACGATTAATCACGATTAATCACATCCAAAATAAAAGTTTTTGTTTGCATAATATAGGTGTGTGTTCTGTGTATATTTATTATGTATATATAAATACACACACATACAGTATATATTTAGAAAATATTTACATTATAATTGTATTCATATCTATATTATAAATAAATATATTAAATATATAAAAATAACATTTTTCTGAAATATATACATGCATGTGTGTGTATTTATATATACATAATAAATATACACAGTACACATACATATATTATGTAAACAAAAATGTGATTAATTGCGATTAATCATTTGACAGCACTAATTAAAAGCCATATGCCATTGTTTTTACTGAATTTTATTTTATTTTAAAGCTGCAGCCCATAACTTTTTTTTTTTTTTGGAGTTAAAAATGACCCAAAATCAATTTTTGAGCAAGTACATAACCAGCCAGTGTTCAGAACTATCTCCGGTAAGCTTGTAATAATGTTTTCTGATTAGAGTGGTACTGGTAGGTTTTCACGGGAAAAACAAGCATGCCGCCGTTTGTCTTTGCAGCATTGCGTCACGTCCAGTGGCGTAACTACAGACAGTGCCGGCAGTGCAGCCACACTGGGGCCCGTGTGGCGGGAGTGGCCCGCAGCGCACGCGGGCCTGTCCACATCACTAGCGGGCCCCTGGTGACGAAGTTGCTATTTTGATGCATATGGAAATATTAATAATACAGTCTAATTAATGCAGAGAGTGAATAAATATATGAATTTGCATCAGTTATTCATGTGCTTTAGCGGTCTAAAGGTAGAACTTTTGTCAAGCATTTATGAGGTTCCAGGTTCTAATCCACCCTCGTATAGTTTTTTTTTTTTTTCTTATTAAAACCAAAGCCAACTAAAAACTGAAACTAAAAACTAAAACCATCAAAACCAACTGTTCATCAGTGATTGTATATCAAGAGCAAGGACACGTTTGTGTGCATTTTGTTTTGTGCTTTTTCCAGAATGAAGTGCTCGATCGTGAAGATGTGCATTGTGCACGAGTGCCAAGAGAGAACTAATAACAGCGGCAACGAGCACTCAGCAGAACACATTTCAGCGGTAGACCGCGTGTTATTTAAAACAGACCAATGAATTTCTTATCGAATGGAGATGTTTCTTTCTTTTAGGTATGTCTGACCGTGCGTGCCGCGAGTTGTTGCAAAAAGTAGTGGGATCGTGCTCTCTTGCCTCTCGGAGAGGAATGCGGGTGCATGTGTGTTGGAGAGAGATGCACGCAAAGACAACTGTTCAGTTTAATATAAGAAACAGATAAGATTCCGATTTTAGTTGGACTAAATTAAGTAGGTTAGGCACAAATTCACTTATATGGGTTCCCTTCTAGACACGAAAACTGTGTGTTTGTATGTGCTTCATAACCGTGCAGCCCAGGGGGCCCATCGTAATAGCCTGCACTGGGACCCGTCATTACCAAGTTACGCCACTGGTCACGTCCGTAAACATAAAGAAGTTGTCCCAGCTAGTAGGCTATATTGCACGTGAAGATGCTACATACTTTTCTCACAGCAGCTGGAATAATTAAACTTATAATTTTGATGGGGTATTGTAATCCAGAAAGATTCATACGACAATCATCAGTGACAACTGGAGATTCACCCGTAGTTACCAGTAGCTTATAGATAACCTAATACACACTAAATACACAGAGTCACCGAATGCTGATGAAGTTAACATTAACATTTTGAGAACAGAGTATAACAATAATAATTTGCACGGTTTGATGTGATATGAGCTAAGCGATTGTTAGATTTACTCACCATTGGTAGCGCGATTTATTGTAATGTTTTTTTTTCCCTCATTTGGTCAGAACAAAAGTGGCAGACATGTTACTTTGTTATTCAGATGACAATATCCGGTGAAAATTCTTATTTGGGTCATACTTCCAAGACATAGAATCTGTGATTCTGAAGTACAGTGAATATCCACACCGGTGCGGTGACTGACAGCCACACATACTCCTCAAGACATTAGATTCATCCGCGCTGCAGTCGTGCCGGAGCACAACCCATGCAATGAAGATAATTCCATAAATAACTGCAATTGCAGGTTTCAAACAGAGATGGCGACAAAGAGGCAAACCTTACAGACTGCAGCTTTAAATATGTAAATGCATATGTTTTAATATGAAAAAGCTGTGTATTCAAGTGTAATGTAAGTTTCTGAAGGAAACTCTGCTGTTTTCTGAATGAATGAAGTGTCAGGTTCTGACTCTTGTAGTGCTTGTCGTGGCTCACTGTGATTGGTCTGTCCCGATCAGAGTGGTTCCCAGAGGGCCGCAGCAGCAGAATCCTGCAGGATCTGGACGACACGTCTGTCATGGAGGATGGCAGAAAAAAACTCAACACCGTTTTCCACTATCAGGTGAGTGCATGGGTGTCGGAACCATTGTATGAGGGTGGGACAGGACCCACCCACTTTTGAAGACCAATGATATTGGACCCACCCACTTTTACCGTCTCTAATTCAGTGAATATGTCTGTGCACTTTTCAGAGCGCCGTCAGTCAAATCCATTCCACATGACGAATGCCCTAACAGATTAAACTCCATTTAGCTACAGCCTTGAATTCCACACTGCTGCTTCCTCAAATCTATTCCACTTGGCTCATTCAGAGTCCATATAACTCTATTCTGCGTTTTCACTAGTTACTCGCTCCTGCTGCACTCCCGCGACACAGCATCTTAGCGTATCTGCTGCTCAGATACACCTAACCTTACCCGGTACTTTATTAGAACTTTTAGATTATTTCCTTCATTTTTGTTTTAATTGAAAACAAATGCTTTTCCGATGTAATATGAGATGTGGAAAGGGAGAAGCACGATTTCAGCAAAAGGCGGACGTGAACTCGGGTGCTCGCATCAAAAACACGACGCGCTTACCAGCTGCGCCTCTGGAAACATGTTTAAATAGCCGTCTTTTGTGATGTTGTTACATTAGTGAGCAAAGATAATGTAAATAACCCCTGCCAACAAGGCGGCCTATTCCGTTAATTAAAAGGCACCAGACTACAGAAAATGGCATACACTCCAGTAATTTTATTTATTTTTTCTGGGGGAGGACCCACCCACTTTTATTTTGCTTCCAACGCGCATGGGTGAGTGTGTGTTTGCAAACTCTCGGAAATGGGATTTCCTCAGAATTTGATGACCTGCTTCTCTGTTTTACCCCTTCTCTGTTTTTTTTGTCTAATTTGATAATGCCTTTAGCTGCCATGACTCTTAAGACAATTGTAATGCATTCTGACCATGTTTAATTCCATTACACTGAATTAAGCAGATTTTCCCCCAAATGAGTGAATTACACAGAATTAGTGTAAGAAACTGGCTAATTCACACAGAGCCAACATGGAACCCATGGACAAACACATTCAGGCCCATATCGAGCCTACATCGGCCCTGCCATGAAATGCTGGTGGAGTGAACCCAAGACCCCTGTGTGCATCACCCTAATGACCTCTGACCTGTCTCTTGCAGATCCCAGATGGAGCGTCACTGGCCATGAGCATGAAGGACAAGAGAGAGAACACACTGGGCCGAGGTGAGGATCACACCAACCTCACACACACACTATATCCTACAAACTCAGTTACAAGCTCCTGGTACTGCTTAAGTCTTTTCAATCAACTTTTTTTCTGTTGATTCACAGTGAAAGATCTGGACACTGAGAAATATGTTCATCTGGTGAGTTGAACATATGAACGCTGACGTCTCTCTCACACTAGAGTTTTCATTTGTGTTCAGTCATCATCTGTGCCATACTGATAATCAAGAATCATATTTGATCAGTGATCTGGATTGCTCAAACTAGCTGTTGTAAGCAGATCTTATCATGGTCACGACTCAGGTAATCCAGCAGTTCTTCACTGGGTCTCATGCAGTAGTGGGAGTTAGTCTTATAAAGCATCTCTCATAAACTCTGGTCAAACACTCTCTCTAGACAAAAACCGATTGTCAGACGCTTCAAACCCAAATGACAGAAAATCCGACCAATCACATCTCTCATTTGCACTGTGAGGTTTGGCCTTCAGTTTCACAACTTCACAGCTGAGGGGAAAAAATAGGTTACGTAATTGCCCTGATAAAACATTTTTTGGCAAAGCAACAGAGAATGATCTGTAAGGTGATATCAGTTGGGTCTCTCAAACATTGTTCATGGGAAACGATTAATAACTGGCCTAAAGCACTGATTGAATTAGAAAATAGCATGTGAGGAATTACAGCAAAAGCACTTCCCAGAACTGTGAGCAGAAGAGCAGTTACAGCTTAGGTCACTTAAGTCAGACTTGTGTTATGCTGATAGTAGCAGTGGATATGCATAATCACTCTGAGCTGGTGGATTGATGATCTCTGGGTAACGACTCGATACTGTGGTTTGCCTGCAGGTGCTGCCTCACGACGAGCTGACAGAGAGCAGGAAGTCCCACAGACACAGTCACAGGAAGAAGGTGTTACCTGAGATCTACCTGACGCGCCTGCTCTCCACGAAGGTAAAGCTCGACTCTGCTGTCTGTGCAGTGCTCTGCAGATACAAACAGTCACAAGATTCCAGAGCAATAACAATAAGCATCAGTGCAAAATACCGTACTGTCCTCCTAAAGACTCAGAGGGTTGAGAAATGAGAAAAGGTTACTTTGACAATTCACAGCCTCTTCTCCAGTCCACACGCAGCACTCGATGAAACCATAACATCCACTCAGAATGAGCTTTACTGCCAAATACACGGCAAACAGAAGCTTCCAGAATATAACAAGACACAAGCTATGTTTCCATCCAAAGATTCGAATTAAGTTTATGCACAAAACTGGAATATCGCATAAAACATTTGTGAATAAAGCACCGTTTCCGTCCAATGAGAACAAAATCATCGCTTCCTGGTAAACTTGCAATAAATATCACTAAGAAAATTAGGAGAAGCCATTGAATATAATCATTTTCATATATGAAAAATTACTTGCACCTTGAGCAGATGAAACACAATTAACAATTATACAGAAATACTTTGATGACAGACTTTGCTCATGCATTTCAGAACGACCAAAACAACATATAGATGCTGTGAACGAGATCGTCCGCTGCTAGTTAACTTATCCCATCTCATAGCGCAAAGTCACATGACTTTTTCGATTTGCATTCAGGAATTTCCATTGTAGTTTATACACATTTTTTACACATCGGATAAAAAGTTTATCCTACTCAATTGTGCGCATAAGTTTTTTATGCACATTTTTAGAATTTATGCGCATCTAGGCGTTTCCATCCAGCATTTTTTTCATGCGATATTCCAAAATGCGCATAAAAATAGATGGATGGAAACAGTTACAGACAATAGAGGTAAAATAAAAATATGATAAAGGATACAAAAAAAAGGTAAAACAAAAATACAGTACACTGCTATGTCTGGATATATGGTTCTGTGCAGAGACTTCCCTGTCTCACAGTCTGAAGCAGGAACACAGGGTTAATTTAGTGCAGAAGTGACCAGTGTCTACAGATAGATTCTTGTGCAAGTCTCTCGTCTGTCCAGATGCAGCAGGATATAACGCAATCTCTACTGCATCACCCACCGACCCAGCGTTTGCTCAATCCGGCCACATGATCATGACATCGCAAACATGAGCTCATCAACACACTACATGTTTCAGAGGGACAGTAGATAGATGATGATGGATTATGTGAATGTGTTTGTCTTGCACAGGGAACCCTGCAGAAGTTCCTGGACGATCTGTTTCAAGCCATCCTCAGCATTCCTCCAGAGAAACCACCGCTAGCTATCAAATACTTCTTTGACTTTCTAGAAGAACAGGCGGACAAGCGCGGCATAACCGACCCCGACACGTTACACATCTGGAAGACCAACTGGTATGGATACACTGAACCATGAGCTGTTTTAAACTTCTGCACAGTCCATCGCTTCATGTTTCATTGCTGATCACTAAGGTCGCATACTGTTCAAGTCCTTGCAACCAAATACTTGTCAGGCAGAGGCACTTTTTACCATCCATTCAGATCCCTGTGGATGAAACAAGTCCCTGCAGCACATTACAGAGGTTAAAGGGGTTTGCTGTTGACTACAGTGATCTACAGTGAGAATGATACGAGCTCTGGCTAATGATCCTGAAGGAGAAAGAGCAGGAGCAGTGGATGAGTGTTAACTGTGATGTTCTCTGTGTGTCTCTCTGCAGTTTGCCTCTGCGCTTCTGGGTCAATATCCTGAAGAACCCTCAGTTTGTGTTTGATATCGATAAGACGGATCACATGGATGCGTGTCTGTCTGTCATCGCTCAGGCTTTCATTGACGCCTGCTCACTCTCTGACCTGCAGCTGGGCAAAGTAAGAACACACACTCACACACATTGGGTTTCCATATTTTATGGGTTCATTCCATAGGCGTAATGTTTTTTCTACTGTATTTTCTATCCTCTTTAACCCTACACCTAAACTTCCCCTCACACACAACTACAGGCACTTTTACATTCTCAAAACACTTCATTCAGTGTGATTTATAAGCTTGTTTCCTCATGGGAAATGTCCCCACATAGTCAAAATCTACTGGTGTTACTATCCGTGTGGAGATATTTGGTCCTCATAATGTAAGGAATACCAATATGCACACACATACACAAACACATCTCATCACACTTTCTGTTTGTTTCTGTATGGCTGAACGAATATAAACATGTTTCTGTCCACATATGGAAATGGCAGCATTCATCACAGGAGCATCTCTTCATGTGACATCAGAAGAGAAAAGTGAAGTAAACTCTTTAAATGAGCAGTGCGAAAGAATGAGGGAATGACCTTTGTGGTCAGATTCTCTCGTACTGTAGTTTCTGCCATTCATGTCTGAAGGTGTAGTCACCTTTGCGAGCAAAAACAGGTCCATTGTGTATTGTCAAGTATGAACCACAGCTCACACAGAAGTCACTTTCAAACCAAGCAGCTATCTGGTGGTCAGCGCTGCAAATTCATTTGACCAAACTGAAAATGAGCGAAACCTGCATAGGGAAGTTTTTCACCCTCATGCTGAACTCCCAACCACACAGATTCCTGTTGGAATCTATCGCATGCAGAATTTTGCAGAGCAATAAGAGCGCATCTCAAGGATTAAACCAGACAGGAAGTAGAGAGGAGAAATGTAGAGAACAAGCCACATACATTTTCGGCTCAACCAGTCATCTGTTCAAAACTGTGTGAATTTTGCAGGAATTAATATAGTCTGAACCAAAAAAAAGGCCGCAGCAGGTTTGATTTGTATATACTTGCTGATAGTTAAGCATACAGATGATAAATCCCTGGCCGATCTTAAAAGAGTCTTGATCATTAATGGCACATTATAATCTCCCATCACAAACAAAACACAGGGAATCAGTGGAGCAAATCAAACAGTGTCGTACACATTCTGCATCTGATCGATTGCTTTCTTTATTACAGGATTCTCCCACCAATAAGCTGCTGTATGCCAAAGAGATCCCAGAGTATAAGAAGAGAGTGCAGTGTTACTACAAGCAGATTCAAGAGATGGCGCCGCTGAGCGAGCAGGAAATGAACGCTCACCTGGCCGAGGAGTCACGGGTGAGCCGAGCGCACACTTCTGAGATGAAATAAACAATCACGCAGTTGAGATTTGCTTTGTAGTATTGCATATATCACTTTATGTGAGTGTACTGTATGTGAGATTGGATATGCTTATAGTAGCTGTACATGTTAATAATTATTCATTCAAATCACTGCATTATACATTTGAAATATGCCAGAATGCAAAAATATCAAGTACATATGAAATATATACATTTTTATTCTTACAAAGAATGTCTGAATGCTTTTTGCTGCAGAGATACAGGAATGAGTTCAATACTAACCTGGCCGTAATGGAAGTCTACAAGTATGCCAAGAGATATCGCAATCAGGTGAGTTGTTCCTTCTGCCGTCGGTCCTCACACCTGCGGTGGTGTAACTGTCCTGAGTGTGTGTGAGTGTGTGTGAGCTTGTGTGAGTGTGTGTGTGAGTGTGAGTGTGTGTGTGAGTGTGTGCGCATCTTTGTGACATATGAAAACACAAATTTGTATAATGACATGGGTATGACAGGTGTTACAATGAGAAGGTGACTTATGAGGACATTTCCCCATGTCCCCATATTTCAAAAGGCTTATAAATCATACAGAATGAGTTTTTTTGAGAAAGTTTCCTGTAAGGGGTAGGTTTAGGTGTAGGGTTGGTGTAGGGCGATAGAAAACATGGTTTGTACAGTATAAAAACCATTACACCTATGGAGAGTCTCCACAATTCACAAAAACAAACGTGTGTGTGTGTGTGTGAGTGTGTGTGTGTGTGTGTGTGTGTGAGTGTGTGTGAGTGTGTGTGAGCATGAGCGTGTGTGAATGTAGGCGTGTGAGTGCGTGTGTGAATGTAGGCATGTGAGTGCGTGTGAGTGTAAGTGTGTGTGAGTGTGTGTGAGCATGTGTAAGCGTGTGTGTGTGTGTGAGTGAGCGTGTAAGTGTGTGAATGTGTGTGAGCATGTGTGAGTGTAAGCATGTGTTAGTGTGTGTGAGCGTGTAAGCGTGTGTGAGTGTAAGCATGTGTTAGTATGTGTGAGCGTGTGTGAGTGTAAGCATGTGTTAGTGTGTGTGAGCGTGTAAGCATGTGTGAGTGTAAGAGTGTGCGAGTGTGTGTGAGCGTGTGAGTGTGTGTGAACATGTCTAAGCATGTGAGTGTAAGCGTGTGTGAGTGCGTGAGCGTGTGTGAGCGTCTGAGTGTGAGTGTGTGAGTGTGTCTGAGCATGTGAGTGTGTGAGCATATGTAAGCGTGTGAGTGAACACGTGTAAGCGTGTGTGTGTGCGAGCGTGTGAGTGTGTCTGAGCATGTGAGTGTGTGTGAGTGAACACGTGTGTGTGTGTGTGTGTGTGTGTGAGAGCGAGCGTAAGCGTGTGAATGTGTGTGAGCATGTGTGAGTGTAAGCGTGTGTGAGCGTGTAAGCGTGTGTGAGTGTAAGCATGTGTTAGTGTGCGTGAGCGTTTGTGAGCATGTGTGAGTGTAAGTGTGAGTGTTTGTGAGCGTGTAAGCATGTGTGAGTGTAAGCACGTGAGCATGTGTGAGTGTAAGCGTGAGTGTGTGTGAGCGTGTAAGCATGTGTGAGTGTAAGCACGTGAGCATGTGTGAGTGTAAGCGTGAGTGTGTGTGAGCGTGTAAGCGTGTGAGTATAAGCATGTGTTAGTGTGTGAGCGTGTGTGTGTGTGTGAGCGTGTAAGCATGTATGAGTGTAAGCGTGAGTGTGTGTGAGTGTAAGCGTGTGTGAGTGTAAGTGTGAGTGTGTGTGAGCGTGTAAGCATGTGTGAGTATAAGCATGTGTTAGTGTGTGTGAGCGTGTGTGTGTGTGTGAGCGTGTAAGCATGTATGAGTGTAAGCGTGAGTGTGTGTGAGTGTAAGCGTGTGTGAGTGTAAGTGTGAGTGTGTGTGAGCGTGTAAGCATGTGTGAGTGTAAGCATGTGTTAGTGTGTGTGAGTGTGTGTGCGCGTGTAAGCATGTGTGAGTGTAAGCGTGAGTGTAACCTTGTGAGCGTGTGTGAGCATGTGTGAGTGTAAGTGAGTGTGTGTGACTGTGTAAGCATGTGTGAGTGTGAGTGTGTGTGAGCATGTAAGCATGTGTGAGTGTAAGCATGTGTTAGTGTGTGTGAGCATGTGTGAGTGTAAGCGTGTGTGAGTATAAGCATGTGTTAGTGTGTGTGAGCGTGTAAGCATGTGTGAGTGTAAGCATGTGTTAGTGTGTGTGAGCATGTGTGAGCATGTGTGAGTGTAAGCATGTGTTAGTGTGTGTGAGTGTGTGTGCACATGTAAGCATGTGTGAGAGTAAGCGTGAGTGTAAGCTTGTGAGCGTGTGTGAGCATGTTTGAGTGTAAGTGAGTGTGTGTGACTGTGTAAGCATGTGTAAGTGTGAGTGTAAGCATGTGAGCATGTGTGAGTGTAAACGTGAGTGTGTGTGAGCGTGTAAGCATGTGTGAGTGTAAGCATGTGTTAGTGTGTGTGAGCATGTGTGAGCATGTGTGAGTGTAAGCGTGTGTGTGTAAGCATGTGTTAGTGTGTGTGAGCATGTGTGAGTGTAAGCATGTGTGAGTGTAAGCATGTGTTAGTGTGTGTGAGCGTGTAAGCATGTGTGAGTGTAAGCATGTGTTAGTGTGTGTGAGCATGTGTGAGTGTAAGCATGTGTTAGTGTGTGTGAGCGTGTAAGCATGTGTGAGTGTAAGCATGTGTTAGTGTGTGTGAGCGTGTGTGAGCATGTGTGAGTGTAAGCATGTGTTAGCGTGTGTGTGCGTGTAAGCGTGTGTGAGTGTAAGCATGTGTTAGTGTGTGTGAGCATGTGTGAGTGTAAGCATGTGTTAGTTTGTGTGAGTGTGTGTGTGTGAGTGTAAGCGTGAGTGTAAGCTTGTGAGCATGTGTGAGTGTAAGTGAGTGTGTGTGACTGTGTAAGCATGTGTGAGTGTAAGTGTGAGTGTAAGCGTGTGAGCATGTGTGAGTGTAAATGTGAGTGTGAGCGTGTCTGAGCATGTGTGAATGTAAACGTGTGTGAGTGTAAGCATGTGTTAGTGTGTGTGAGCGTGTGTGAGTGTAAGCATGTGTTAGTGTGTGTGAGTGTGTGTGCACGTGTAAGCATGTGTGAGTGTAAGTGTGAGTGTAAGCGTGTGAGCATGTGTGAGTGTAAATGTGAGTGTGTGTGAGCGTGTAAGCATGTGTTAGTGTGTGTGAGCGTGTCTGAGCATGTGTGAGTGTAAGCATGTGTTAGCGTGTGTGAGTGTAAGCATATGTTAGTGTGTGTGAGCGTGTAAGCATGTGTGAGTGTAAGCATGTGTTAGTGTGTGTGAGCGTGTGTGAGCATGTGTGAGTGTAAGCATGTGTTAGCATGTGTGTGCGTGTAAGCATGTGTGTGTGTAAGCATGTGTTAATGTGTGAGTGTGTGCGCGTGTAAGCATGTGTGAGTGTAAGCGTGAGTGTAAGCTGAGACACACCAATTTGCAATATCAAGCAGCAAAACGAGCTGATTTGTACAGCTAAAAATTACAAATAGCCACACTCGCTCTTACGGCAAGAATGAGGTGGATATACAGAGTGCACTGGATTACAGCAAGCTGAAATTCTGCAGTTTTAGTACTTGGCTCAAGTCCAAAAGCATGTTTTCAGAAGCGTTTCACTTTGGCCTGAACTTGAATGAGCCAGTCTCAACCAGTCATACAAAATATGGTCTCGGACTTGTATGTACTGGAGTACTACAGCACTGCAGTTCTGAATGCTTTAGCTGCTATATTTTAAAGCAAATAAAGCAAAATAAACTGTAAGTGTATATATTTATGTGTGTGTGTCTCAGGTGGTGAGCGCACTGGACTCGAGCCCGACAGCTCGACGCACTCAGCTGCAGAACAAGTTTGAGCAGGTCATTGCGCTGGTGGAAGACAACATCTATGAGTGCAGCAGTGAGGCCTGAGCCCACATTCGTTCCCCTGACCGTCACCTCAAAGGACAGAAGCCCTGACGTCCACATCTGATCAAAACTGTCCCACATTTACTGAATCAATATGGATAATCAAGTGAAGACGTGAGGGGGAAATGTCTATAATGTTTCACCGCTTGTTCTTGCTGAGTTTGTTGGTTTTCATTTGCTATAGTATTCAACTATTGACTTTGAACTAGGAGTTTGTTTAATTAATTGTGGACTCCAGGGTCCTGAGGCCCTGCGGTCATGTGACGCACTGACCCCACACTCGGGGAGAGCCAATTATGCACTGGATTATACAAGACCTTCTCCATAGCAATATTTATAGCTGTATGATGATTTCAGTGTTATGTGAATAACGTTTCTGATGGGATATTTGTGCCTGCGCTGTTCAACGGCAGTTCATTTTAATTCCATGAGGCCTTGGACTACAAGTTACTATATGATAAACATATAATAGGCTTGAATGAGATTGTTGCATTTGTATTAATTATTTTTATTTCAAGGGTTTGGGTCTTTCTTGAATGGGTCCAAACCAAAGCGTGTGCATAATTTTTGTAGATATTCTGCTGGAAATGTTGAATTTTTTTTGGCGAAAGAGGGAAATTTTATCAATAAAGACAAACTTTACTAAAACATTGTGTATCATTCCCAGTTCTCTTTGTCACATCCATGCACATTTTAATAAACATTTTTTTGTTTTACATGATCCTTTATTTCTGCTTTGCCTCAACATTTTGTAATCTGCAGGCAAATTCATGTCTTTGCACATTTACATATTCAATCATAATTCTTCCACAGACAACATTTACATCTAAACGTTCAGAGAATTGTTTTGCTGGGTGTGTGGTGAATCTCCTGAGGTCTCCTCTGGCTTCAGCACTCACTCTCACGTCTTATCAACATCAAACTTTATAAAGAAACAGCACATGGACTCAGAACATAAGCCTACAAAAGGTTAACCGGTAAAAATCAGAACTTTACAAAATCGTAACTGACCATAGCTAAATATTCATCTAACAGCTGGAGTATCAGGCAGAACCAATGGAGCAGCTGTTGAGATAAATCCATAGAGATGCCATCAACTTACAAAACACATCAAGTATTTTCCATGTAAATACACATTCACATGCAGTACAAACATACACTATAACTATAGAGATCTGGTTGGCCAGTTTTTACAAAACGTAAGATTCAAGGACAGAAATCTACAAGTAGATGTAGTTGTCAGCTGGATGAGCGGAAGCCGAGTAGATGTGGAGTGACATATTTGGACTGTAGGAGGCTGCTGGGTGGTTTTGTCCAGCTGTTGGTCAGGCGGGAGCCACCTGACTGGACGAGACCACTGAGGACTGAGTCTTACTGGAGGCCATCATGCTGGTCTCCTCCTCACCGAACGGGTTCTTTCCACAGCATACCGTAGTGAGCATACAGTTCCTGAACTGGACAAATGTAAACACATTCAGGATTATAAACAGCAGACATCAGTTCCAGCCCTGCTTCAACAAACCTGCCTGTTGTAGCTACTCGGTTATTTAAAATTGTTAGGTAAAATGGTAAGTAAACAGGCTATTAAGTTGAACCATTCAGTGTATTAGCCATTAGCCTGCAAGCTTATTAGATGTCATTTGACGTTTGATCATTCGGTAAGAACATGCAATAAAAATGCTGAGATCCACCCTACAACTTGTGACAGGCACAGCCCTGTTCACTCTTTTAGATTTTAATAACAAACAATATCAGTTCAGCCAGTTAATCTTAGTATACTGAAACTGTGACGGGCATGTAGTTTGTAATTTGGTGGATGGCACAGTGCTGTCTGCTCTCCTTCTCTTCAGTGTTGTTCATAATGTATGAGTGAGTCATTGAATTATTCACTCAACCCTTCAAAAACACTGATTCATTCAGGAATGAAAGAGCACTTCTGTATGTTGCTTAAATACACACAATGGTTCGTTCTGCCGTGTCTTTCTTTAGAATTGTTTTTAGTTAGTATACTTAGTACATGATTTAGAACTGTCTCACCTGTCTGTTGAGTATGATGTAGATGACAGGGTTGTAAAGCGCTGCACTCTTAGCAAAGAAAGCAGGAATCGTCATGACTACAGGACCAAACTCCGTCCCCTGATTAGCAAAGATGTACCAGGCCACGCTGGCATACGGCACCCAGCACACTAAGAACGCGATCACCATGACAACCACCATACGTGTCACTTCCCGTTCGGCCCTCTGGGTCGTCTCTGATTCCTGCTGCTGAGCAGCGGCCTGATGACAGAAAACACATGACAGAACACAATGAGCACAATATGTGCTGTTCGTGGTCCTGGATGCTGATTGGTTCAGTGGTCCAGTAGTGTTGACATTATATGTGAAACAGCTGCTCATCACTGCACAACACTAATAGAGGTCAACTATTAACCTTACATGTCAGGAAGTAGATCATGTGTCCTTTGTGTAGTAACTGCTTTAAAAATCACTAAGTCTGTGCTTGTTTGTTATATACGAGTTAATTTAAAGGGATAGTTCACCCAAAAAGGAAAATTCCTTTTTTTTTTGTCCATACTGTGGCATACTAACCAAAACTGTCTGGTTACCAAAATTCTTCACAATATCTTCTGTGTTCTACAGAAAACAGAAATACATGTTAGTGTGTGTCTTACCGCACGGACAGTGCAGAGAAGGCGACTGTAGCAGAAGAATATGATGATCAATGGGATGGAGAAGTGCAAGATGAACATGTAGATGACAAACGAGGTGTTGTTGATCTCAGGTTTGGGAGTGTAGTAATCTATTCCACAGGAGCACTGCATTCCCTCTGGAATATACCTGCACACAGTTACATGACCAACAAACCTCCAGTCAGGACATCAGCATCAGTTCATGAGCTCACTGTCCTGTCACTGACTGCTCAGCTTCACACTTCACTGTTGTGGGGAATTCAGTAGACAGATGAGTGGATAAAGCTCTGTGTTTTGCTGAAGACTGTGATGGAGTACCTGGACCAGCCCAGCAGGGGCGGCACGGCGCAGGTGAGGGCCATGACCCAGGTGAAGCCCACTCCCACGATGGCGTGCTTCTCTCCGAAACGAAATGTTGTCATTGGCTTACATACCACAATATAACGCTCGACAGCCAAAACCACCAGAGACCACAGCGCGATCTCACCTGACAAACACAGAGAAAACATCGATCACTTCAGCTCCAAACTTGGTGTCCTCTTAGTCCACTTTAGAGATGGCAGAGAGGATAGTTTACATTTGAAGATGATATAAGCAGTTGAGATTTGCTATATTGTACATATTTCTTTGTGAGATATGTATGTCGGTTATACATACAATAGTTGTGAGGTTAGTAATTCAAGTTTTGCAGTGATATTGGGGATTATGAAATCTGTATGGTTCTGGTTTCAATGTTTTGGTGTCATGATAAACCTGTTTCAGTCAGAATGCAGAATTACTATAAACTTATGTATATATATATATATATATATATATATATGACGGGATTTCTTTCCCTTTAAGGCCACATCTGTTACTCCCATTATAACTGTTTAATATGTGAGCCTTAATTCTGAGGAATTAGATGCAGTGCTTGAAACTGTAGGTGCAAGAACATTCCAAGTCATGCATGAATTGAGGATGTCAACAGCTAAGATGGTGTCCCTCCTCATATTTTATCAGGCTAGTCAACTGTTTGAGGTTGAGCTGCCTCCCCCAGATGTTGGAATCTATTAGGCAGGGGGCTCCCTTTGTTGCCAAGTCTAGACAGTGGCATCAAGTGTGAGTAGCTCCCTGTAAGCTCTCCTTGATAAGCCGTCTTTAGGGTCAAGGATAGATAGGCCTCCTCTTGCTCTAGAGGGCCATTATGCTGAGGCCACCGCTCTCTAGCGCTCTGCCTAGATAGCAGTATTGAGTTTTGTATGGCTCTCTGTGAGCCTTCTTGGAAAGCTGTCCTGACCATCGGATGTAGCTAGGCCTCCCCTCACATTATAGAGTCATTTGTTAAGCCTCCTTTCACTATAGAAAGTCATCCTGTTAAGTTCCTCTCGCCTGAGCTCCAACTGGTTATTACTGTCATGTCGCAAGGTCCTCTATGATAAGGTCCTCTTAACAAGCGTAGGATGTAGCTAGGGTGCCTCTCACTTGAGACAGTAGTTATGCTAGGCCTCCATCCTCTGAGCTCTGCTTGGGGCTAAGTTGCTGACTCTCTGCTATATAAGTGCTGCCTCCTTGGCTGCCTTTGAAGTGGAATGCTGTTAAGCTTCCCCTCGCTATAGTGAGTCATCCTGCTGAGGCCTCTGCTTTCTAGAGCACCACTGGGATAACACTTCGAGTCTGTAAGCCTCCTTGGAAAGTTGTCCCAAGTGTAGGGCATAGTTAGAACTCCTCTCACTTGAGATAGTCATTATGCAGAGGCCTCCGTCCATAAACCTCACCCAGGCAGTAGTGCCAATTTGTTAGGGTCTCTGTGAGCTTCGATAGCTATCCTTCGCTTAGGGCATATGTGGGCCTCCTCTTGCTTTAGAGAGTTGTCATGTTGAGGCCTTGGTCCTTACAGCTCGAGTAGGCAGAAGTGTCAAGTTGTGAGGCTCTTTGTGATTCTCCCTGGTTGCTGCTTTTAATTCTAGAGGATTCCTAAGCCACCTCTCGCTATAGAGAGTCATCCTTTCAAGGCTTTCACCCGCCGGAGCTCCACTTAAGTAGCAATTCTGAGTTGTTAGGCTTTCTGTAAGCCTCCTTGGAAGCTTTCCTAAATGTGGAAGGTAGTTGGACCTTCTCACTTTAGAGAGTGGTTCTGCTGAGCCTTCTGCTCTCCAGAGCTCCGCTGGGATAGCAGTTATGAGTTGTTAGGCTTTATGTGAAAGCCTTGGGAAGTTGCCCTGAGCTTGGGTTTGAACCAGATCTCCCTAAGTATAGTGACAGGCAAGGGAACTAACTTGCTTCCCTGTGCCAGTATTCCCTTAAAGGTATCATCTAGCAAAGAAGGCTAATGTTACCAGACCTTTGAGCTCTTCCCTTAGGATGGGCACTCCCGGTAAGGAAGGGAGGAAGGTGTAAAAGCTGGGACTTTCCTTGCATAGGGTGTAAAGCTTAGGGAGTGACCATAGGGAATACTGTCAGTTCTGATGGTGCAGACCTAATAGGGGATTGCTGACTCTGGCACCTAAGAGCTTATTTGAGTGTGTGTCAGAGCCGATCTGGCAGTCAATCCCCTCAGCATGGCATAGTGAGTATTTGTTCCCCATAGAAGTCTTCTCAGATGCAGTGCGAGTTCCACTTGAAAGGGAACGTCTCATGTTACGCATGTAACCATGGTTCCCTGAGAGGGGCCTGCCTGTTTATGTCTCCTTCAGACAAAGAAGTTGATGACATACACTACATTCTCCTCTGCCTGTACATTACAAATAAAATGTCAGCAATTAAGAAAATATGTTACTACACTGATTGAACTGTAAAATTAGATTAATCCAGGATTAAACTGGGAGATGCTGCTTTACGGAAAAAATAAAATAAATAAATAAAAAATAAAAATAAATGAAAAAAGGGCATAATCTCTCATAAAAGTCATAAAAATTTCTCTAATTCATTTGGATGGTTAATTTATTATTTTTTTTATATTATTACTGTAAAAACACTGTAAAACAATGATTTAACCATAATCCAAGACAGTACAGCAATTACTACCTACATGTATAATTAGTGTTTGCATTATAGTAATGAGACTTGAGGTTGAAATGTGGGTTATGATCTTGATAATATTATCCAAAAGAAAACTATATATATATATATATATATATATATATATATATATATATATACATACAAACACATATTTAACATTTTAAGGCCTCTAAATAAAAAAATCTAATTTAAAATTTGTATTACTATACATTTGACTGTAATACATTAAAACACCTATTATAGTTATGAGAACAGTGATAACTACAAAAATAAATGAATGATAAATAAAAACACAAAGATAAAACTTTAAGATTTGCATGAAAAAAAGTGAAACAAAATTGTCATGAAAATAATGCGAAAAATAGGCTTGGTTTTTGAGTTAAAGGTGATCATGACATATTTTTGTGAGAATCACCCATATTTTACACCAGTCTTTATTACCAGAGCAATACCCACACTGTGCTTCTGATTGCTATCTGATGAATGTAGCGGTGTTTGTCTGCAGAGGTGAAGCGCTCACCGCCCAGCGTGGCGAAGAAGCCCTCGATGTTGCAGCCGGTGACCCCCAGGACGAAGTAGCCATGCAGGGCGGTGTAGAGGGTGACGGTGAAGCCGCCCACCACCATGAACAGGTCAGCCACGGCCAGGTTCAGCAGGATGTAGTTGAGCGGCGTGCGCAGCTTCTTGTGCTGCACGGTGACGTAGAGCGTGAGGGAGTTGACGGGGAAGGCAGTGATGATGAGGAAGAGCATGTACGCTGCCAGCAGAGAGTACTTCCACGGCTCTGCCAGGTAGTACTGCGGCTCCTCAAACGGGCTGCGCACCAAACCCGTCTTGTTGGACATGGGCACGTAGAAGTTTGGGCCTTCCGTTCCATTCATGTTTGCTTCACCGGTCAAGGGTCACAATGGAGAAAGCAGACAGGCGAGCAAAAGAAAATGAACCTTCTCCTCAGCAGAAAGCGACTGAGGTCCCTGAGAGCGAGATCTGCTCCGCGGGGCGCGAGCGCCTCTCTTATATGCCCCCCATGTGCTCAGATTAAGCGCAGATGAGAGATTACAGTGAGGTGCTGCAATTTGGAGGAATGGAGTTACAGGCAGATTGGGGTCAGAGAGGCCTGATAATCCACAAGGTTAAATGGCCGTAGGACAACAGCAACTTAATGAATATGTCTCTATAAGGGCCAATTCACAAACTCCAACAAAAACCACAAGCGCACTCATTGGGCTGTATTGGGTCAGTGATTTGTTTCCCAACATTTGAAATCCAACTGCATGTTTGTTGGTGTTTCTTGGGTCTTTATCCAGTACTAAACCCCAGACAGCTGCTCTGATGAAGCCCAGCCACACACACTTCAACTTTATAAACACTTGATTACTTACACAATGACAAAAACAATGAGTATTGCTGAAACAATGCTGGATGGAGATTGAGAGCTAAAGTTCAGTGTGGGACAGAGTTCATTAACCATCAAACAGTTACGTTTCAGAGCAAGAACAACCTGACAAAACATCACCGCTCTTACCTGCTCAGGTTTGAGCTACTCATTTCTCACTGATGATGTCACTTCCTAAAGGAGGAGGAAACTGGCGTTTGTTAGTTAAAATGACATTGAGAACAAAAAATCCCCCCCAAAACTATAAAGTGGTTCTGTAATCAAACAATATTCCAAAGAAAACATTTCAAATGAAAATTTCTTAATAAATATTCAATGGGGACATGACAAAAATATTTACTCAGACCCACTCAGAGGTAGTGAAATTACGCAAAACATACTCATATAGTTCACTTAATTGTAAAAAACAGTATATTTCCATCTTTTAAAAATAATATATGAAGACACCGAGCATGGGCACACTGTCAGAGCGCTGCAGTTTCCCCACAATACAGAGACACTGAAGCCACACATTAACATCAACACTCAATCACATCACTGTGTGCTTTTGGGCCTTTTCCTTCTCACGGTTATCATTATTTGTGTGTGAATGTATGTCTGTAATTTAATGTCACCAATGTGTTTGCAAGGTTTTTTTTTTTTTTTTTTTTTTTACCATGCAAATAAAGCCATTTGAATCTGAATGTGGGAGATGGACTAGCCATTCGCTACAGAAGACAAGCAGTGGATGGATGATGGGAATATGAAAATGTTCTGCTTATTACTCACTTTTATGACAAAACTGGTATTGAGAGTGATGGTCATATATGTGGAGACTTTGACTTCATGACATCAAACACAAAATGTTGAGTGGATCAGATTTGGAGAACATGACAAGAGAATGTGATAAAATTGTGAAAGGAAAACCAGCAACATTTCTTTAATTTTTTTTTTCTTCTTCTGATTTTTTTTCTTTATTTATGTTCTGATTACAAATAAATCATTGCAATTACAAATGGAAATGTACTGTTTTTTCATCTCTTAAAAAAAATCTGTTTAAAAATCTATTTACTTTATTTTTTTACTGGTTTCACAAATGTGGATATCCCCAAAAGGAGGTTTTGTCAGGTTTAGCTCATTTCTTGGTACAAATTTGTCCCCAGAATAAGAAGATAGAAACGCATACTCTCACACAGACTGGATTTCTGTGGTCTTTCTAGTGCTTATGGTTGGCATCAGTCACAAAGTTTTTGCTGATGTTTCTAGCATCTCACCAGCTGTGTCCTGATGACCTCAAGCATCACCTGAGCTTTACAGCAGTCACTTTTAAAGGCAAAAACCACTCACACCTACATGAAGCAAACAAACACTTCAGCTCTACTGACAGGAAAACATTACAACAATACGTTAGAGACGTAAATATTACTCTTTATTTATATTGTCTGAATCCAAGCAAACATGTTGAAATGGACCAAGCCGTGTGTGTGTGTGTGTGTGTGTGAGTGTGATGAGGCGTATGTATGCCCTCACATGTACAAACGCTGTAATCAGCTTTAGCAGCTGATCCGGCTGATCCTATCAGAGCACGGCGCTGAGCTGGCATTTACTGACACGTTTCTAGCTGATCCTACTGACACACAGGTGAAGTGATGGTCTGGCGCTAGCTGGGCTCGTCGATGGGTCTGCGGCAGTATGGACAGCAGTTGTGCTGAAGAACCAGCAGCTCGTAGTCCTCACTGTGAAACATCTGTGAGACACACAGCACAGTCCAGTCAGACACCAGCAGCAGAGAGAGCCGAGCGCGTGATCCGAGGAAGCAGGAGGGGCACATGGTGATGCTGATCCGGCAGCAGAGAGCGGTAGTACTGCCAGCTGAGGGGTTTGGGCCAGTGCTTGATCAGAACATCTCATCTGGACATGGACCTCAGCACGGCACAATTCACCAGCACCGGCACGAACGCACGGCCGCCCTGCTGTGAACACCAGCACAACACACTCACACACACACACACACACACACACACACACACACACACACAGCACGTCAGCGACCAGGAAACCCTCTCACCTCAAAGCTGAGTTTGGCTGTGAACAGGTCATCCTCTGGGTCTTCAGTCCCATCATCCAGCCTCAGACACTGGGATTCTGACACACACACACACACACACACACACACACACACACAGAGTTAAGCACACTGCACTGTATGTCCTCTGGCTGCTCTGTTTGATTTCAGTGATCAGCAGCCCAGAGAGCCCAAACATGGTAGGACACGCTTCTCAGTTTAGGTTCTAGTCTAAACGTACACTTTCACTAATATCTAACATCAGGGGTGGTTCTAGGGCGAGTGGCCCAGACACATTAATGTATGTATAAGAATACACGGCAAACACTTCAAATAAAATACACGCTATGTTGAAAAGTTGAATTTTGCTAAGTAGCTTAATTTTTTTTTTTTTAAAGTATAATTAATTATAATTTGCACTTACAAACTGCATAAGTATTATTAGGGCCCATGAGACTAATGTTTTAAATATAAAATTTAGAACATGAAATCGTAGAAAAAAATACAATGATACTTTTAAAAATGAGACTAAAATTGCCAGTAGGTGGCACCAAGCGTCACTAAGTCATTTATTCAATTGATTCATTCAGAACGGCTAATTCATACAGGAACGGAGAAACTGTTTTAATGAATGGGTCAGTGAATCACTGATTCAAAAACGCATTCAAAAAATGCAAATTTATGCAACATGGGCTTTGATTAGAACCATTTTTGCGAAATTGAGCAAAAATATTTTCTCAACGATTAAAATTAATTAGTATTAACTTTATTGAATTTTGTTGCCCTGATACTTATAAAAGTCTGCCACAGACCATTCTAAATGCTAACCAATCAGTTCATATAATCGCTATAAATGCATGTGTCCTAGAGAGTCTGCGCATATAATACCATGATTAAAAATCTATATTTGTTGCTATACAGTAACAATAAACTAATTCTACTTTATACACTCCCAGGAGTTTACTCTGCTTCGCCAGAGCATACAGCATGTCCCTGATCCGCACGTCAAGGACCGAAACAACAAGCACACTGCGGCACAAGCCATCTGATTCTTCAGCAGGCACAAATTCAGCACAGTCACAATCAGTGACAAAAATTATGTCAGGAATAATGACAAGGAAATCTTTCAAAAGTGTCATGTTGTTATCTTGGAATTCACATCTGCTTTAGGTATCCTTCCAGTATAAGTGTTAATGTAAAGCAAAAGCCAAAATGACCAATCTATCATCATTTACTCACACTTAAATGATCCAAACACATCTCTGTGGCAAAACAAACGGAACGGCATTAAAGATTGTACTGGTTGTTGTTTTCATGTATTTACACTGAATTTAGGCAGGTGCCTTCAAGCATCAAAAAGAAGGCAAAAGCACCATAACAGTATGATGTAATCAATATTATAAAAGTAGACTTGCTAGATTCTTGCAACACCTTTGTGTGAGCTACAGGACGAAACAAAACAGTGTGTCTATGACATCTGATAATACTGCTGATGTACAGTAGATATCTGGTGAGCCATGAGAGGTGCTGCCCCTGCTTCACACACGGCCACGAGTCACAACACATCCACCGTCCTTTTGAAGAGAGTGAGAAGAACAATGTGAAAGATACCTGTGTGTTTGTTTGAGTACAGTATGTAGTGACAGATCAGATCATACACATATTTCCAGTGTTTGGACATTCACACACACACAACAGTCACATCTCACATGAACTCTGTCAACACTTCAGCCCAACTCAACTCTAATATATGACGCACATGAGCATCTCACTCAAACCCTTCAAACGCTCCTGAGCGTGTGCAGAGAGTGAAGGATACACTGGAGATGCCTAAGGGAACGTCTCTGCTCAGGTTGTGGAAGAGAAAGCGGGAGATGTTGAAGAGAATCTCTGGCATGTTGGAACTGAAGGGCTCTGACTGAAAAAACAAACATAAATATGAAGAACGCAGCTGAGATGAATCAGAACGCAGAATCAGTGGTCTCTGATATATTCACACACTGTGCTGCAGGAGTGTCACACACATATCTCAGCGGCTCCACTGTTTTGAAACATATTCTGCATGTACAAGTGTTGTGCGCTGGACGTCTGAACTAAGGTCCACTCTCGAGTTCTTAGAGCAGCAGACATCACGGTTTCCCATTTAAAGACATACTCAACCTTACACTATCCAGAGAAACCAATGTTTTACTCTTTTCATCTGGAATATAATACAAGAAGCAAATTACCATAAGATGGCAACAAACACAAGAAGAGCCTGTTAAACAAGGTTTCAGTCATCGTTCAAAATAGTAAACGCTAGGACAGGAAGAGATAAAGGATAGTAAGAGAGAATACAAAAAAGTGAAGGCATTTTTTTTTATTTATGAGGTTATTAAACATTGTGCATAATGCTTCAAAAAATGCATTAATACAGTCACTGCATGTATTTTATTCATTAATATTAACTGTAGTTTGCCTTATTATCAATAGTCCATTCAGTGATAAAGACTGAACTATAGGTCACAGATGTGCTCTCGTGTCATGTTTAGGAGTTCAGTGACACTGGCAGCCTCTGTAATGTACTGGATCTCACATTTCTATACAAATTATTTCTCAGCGCCCCTGACATGCAGATGAGCAGCTGATATCACTCATTAAAAGAAGCTAACGTCTCGTGCTTACCATGTAGCGATGGACAGAATGATAGACGTGATACAGCTCAGCCAAGTGCTGGAAACTGTGAAACTTCTTCAGCATCTCCTCCTCCTTCTCCGAGTTACCTAGAGAAGATATACATTCACATTCATACAAACATATCTCAGTGGATTTATTAAGCATCTCAGACCTCAAAGTAAAGCAAAGAATCAAGCCTGTGCTCATAGAGACCTCTGGCGATGTCGAGGCACTGCATGGACCGCATCCAGTAGTAGAACGAGGCGTTGTTAAACCTGCTCTCCACCACGGCATTATGGGTAAGCTGCTCCAACACTCGGATGGCCTCCGCTTGACACCCGGCTTTGTGGAAGGCTGAACAATATCAACAGAGTGCCATCAAATGACTAGTTTCATTATGGTCATTCAAAACAAAGCTGTTATGAGAATAAAACATGACACTATAAGTGTGTGAATGAGTTTAGTATTGCAAATTTTCCTGATCAGTGCCACACAACAGCCAAATTGACAATCTGAACTGAAACTGACTGTATAACAAACAATAACAGATAACACATATACGCTTTTGAGCAGGGTAATATTTCTTCCTAGTTAAAATATTTTGTACTGCAGTCTGATCCAGCAATCAGTAAAGATGCTTTTACCATGGAAACGGAAATCACAGCAATTGTTGATCAAGCGTTAAGAATGACGGAATCAAGTTAAACTGATTTTGCATAAACATATCTGAATATTTTGTGGTGGACACAACATACATTGATTTTATACTTGTAATTAAAATGATTTAATATTAAAGCTGTTGAAATGAACAAGGTAACACATGATTGTTCTTAATGCTTAACACCACAGGTTTTAGAAAAATTGTAAGTAACTCATGTACTGAATGTGAGTTGAAACCTGAAGAGTGACTGAAGCGTTGTATTCAGCTGTGTGTGGGTTATAAAGCCCATGATGCTTCATCAGAGCAGTGTGTCTGAGATAATGACACTGACACACATCACAATCACACAACAACACTAATAATGCTGATGCTAATACAACACTTTTGTACAAAACAAACCAAGATGGGACTTGTGACAAAAATAAAGCATTTTGCAGGCTTTCTAAAAGAAAATGTAATTATAACAGACGAATATAAACTCTTATATGTCAGCTTAATCCAAAGACACATGACATGCGGCACTTAGGAAGGTCAGACAATAATGTCATGTACAAAAAAAGAAAAAAAACTTACCTCCCAGTTAAACACACACATACACACACACACTGCATGTGAAAGGTGTGTATGACTGACCTCTCTGGGCCTCCTCGAAGCAGTCATGCTCGGCCAGCCACTGGGCATACGGCACATAGACGTAGTCTCTGAACTGAGAGTGTTTCTCCACTAAAGAGAACGCCTGAAACAAGCAGCAGCCACACCAGTCCATCAGTCACTTGCGAAATGTCCTTTATACATCCGTTTATCAATGTTCAGCAAACAGTCACATGTATGGTGGTGTCTCAATTAGTGTCTTTGCATCTGCTGAAGATGTGAGCAGCACGACAGCTCGTCACAGCCGCCCTACCGTCAACCACTGATCATTAAAGGCAAAAGAGCATTAATTTCATCAAATGTGGCTGTGCCCAATATATTTATACATATGTATGAATATATTGGGCATATGTATCTGTGAAAGAGTGCATAAAGAGATTGTGGAATACTTTAAAAACAACGTTCCTCAACGTCAGATTGCAAAGGCTTTGCAAATCTCATCATCTACAGTGCATAACATCATCAAAAGATTCAGAGAAACTGGAGAAATCTCTGAGCGTAAGGGACAAGGCCGAAGACCTTTGTTGGATACCCGTGGTCTTCAGGCCCTCAGACGACACTACATCACTCATTGGCATGATTGACATTACTAAATGGGCCCAGGAATACTTCCAGAAACCACTGTCGGTAAACACAAGCCGTGCCATCTGAAGATGCCAACTAAAGCTCTATCATGCAAAAAGAAAGCCATATGTGAACATGGTCCAGAAGCGCCGTCATGTCCTGTGGGCCAAGGCTCATTTAAAATGGACTGTTTCAAAGTGGAAAAGTGTTCTATGGTCAGACGAGTCCAAATTTGACATTCTTGTTGGAAATCACGGATGCCATGTCCTCCGGGCTAAAGAGGAGGGAGACCTTCCAGCATGTTATCAGCATTCAGTTCAAAAGCCAGCATCTCTGAAGGTACGGGGATGCATAAGTGCATACAGTATGGGCAGCTTGCATGTTTTGGATGGCACTATGAATGCTGAAAGGTATATAAAGGTTTTAAGATCAACATATGCTCCCCTCCAGATGACGTGTATTTCAACAGGACAATGCAAAACCACATACTGCAGCTATTACAACAGCATGGCTTCATAGTAGAAGAGTCCGGGTGCTGAATTGGCCTGCCTGCAGTCCAGATCTTTAACCTATAGAGAACATTTGGCGCATCATTAAACGAAAAATACATCAAAGACGACCACAAACTCTTCAGCAGCTGGAAACCTATATCAGGCAAGAATGGGACCAAATTCCTACACCAGAAACTCATAACCTCGATGCCCAGACGTCTTCAAACTGTTTTGAAAAGAAGAGGAGATGCTATAGCATGGTAAACATGCCCCCATCCCAACTTTTTTGAGACCTGTAGCAGGCATCAAATTTGAAATTCACTCATTTTGTGCATAAAATTGTAAAATTTCTCAGTTTAAACATTTGTTATGTTCTCTATGTTCTATTGTGAATAAAACATTGGCTCATGTGATTTGAAATTCATTTAGTTTTCATTTTATTCAAATTTAAAAAATGTCCCAACATTTCCGGAATTCGGGTTGTAGTAGGGATGGCTCAATACCATAATTTTGGCTTCGGTACGATACCAGAATGTAATACCTCGGTATCGATACTAAATCGATACCATAGGTGACAAATAACCAGCCTCAAAAGATAAGTGAATTGAAAACAATTTTATTAAAATAGTAATAATAATAATAATGATAATAATAATAATAAATAAATATCTTAATAGCATTGTATCAAACTGTAACAAAAAACTTACAGGGAACGTAGGTTACATTATGATGTTGGAGAAAAAATATATATAACTGAAGTAATACAATGAAAATATATTAAAATTTTCTTATCTTTTCAGTGTAAACACATAGTGCAAACAAAATCTCAAAATGCAACAAAATAACCTACCGAGAACATAGGTTACATTTTGACTGAGTTTGAAGGGAAAAAAAAAAAAATACAACTGAAGTAACACAATTAATGCAACAAATGTTGCTTTATTGTAAAGTGTTATTCTAACAATCAAATTAATATCGTACCAAAATCACGTTATTACTTTCTCTCTCTCTCAGATATAAATCTCACTCTCTCGCTCTCTCAGCTGCTTCATATTAGCGGTCAGCAGCGCGGCAGAAACATTCATTTCATATCATTGATACTAAAATTAAAATAGCAAAACTCTTGCTTAATTCAAATTCAATTAATTTTCAATTGTATGAAATGCAAATGCATATATTATGTGATTATATTTGTCTGTTTCTTTATTATTCTGTTTCTCAGTCCGTGTCCGGATCAGATGGTGGATCGGCGCCGGGAGATGATGTCTGCGACCCTGATCGTCAGTGGAGGCCGGACACCTGGATGAGCCCCGGGGACATATCCCCAGTGAAGACCTCGACTTAAATACAATAGAACTTAAAATTAAACAAAATAACTATAAATATAATAAAATACCTAACTACATAAAACTATTATTGTTAGAAATTGCAACAATATAAAAATAGAAATATAATACATTTATACATTTAACATTTAATTAAAACAATAAGTAAAAAAATAAATAATAATATCCTGGCCAGAGGAGAACTGGCCCCCCGACTGAGCCTGGTTTCTCCCAAGGTTTTTTTCTCCATTCTGTCACAGAGGGAGTTTTGGTTCCTTGCCGCTGTCGCCTCTGGCTTGCTCAGTTGGGGACACTTAATTTTTTACGATTAACGTCAATTTTATTTCATAGATACTATTTAAACTAAACTGAGCTAGACAATGACATCTCTGAATTCAATAATGAAATGCCTTTAACTGAAAATTGAGTGTTTAATCTTATTATTATACATTACTGACACTCTATCCTCCAATTTGATACTGTTAAGTGCTTTGACACAATCTGTATTGTTAAAAGCGCTATATAAATAAAGGTGACTTGACTTGACTTGACCAAAACTTCACTGGTTCTAGCGTGTCACACATGCACATTTGAGCTTTCTGTATCACATCTGTATGTGCGTTGATCAGTTGTAAATGATGCACTCACCTGTCGATCTCTTAATTTTCTGAAAAGACTAGGATGAGCAAGCGACAAATGCTTTAAAAGGTTTGATGTGTTGCCTCCTGTGGCAACACATGATTTATACTATAGCAACGCATGCATACAGGTGCAGTAAGGTCAGTTTGTTCACGTTTGTCATCTGTTTTGTATGCAAAGTAACGCCACATTTCACTTCTACTGTTCTCTTTATTTATTCATTTCGGGTGCTTTGATAAGAGTTTCATCTGATCCATCGCGTTGTTCTGTTGTCACATTTACCGGTTGTGCAGCAATTTGGGATGCACAGCCACCTACAGGTGCACTTTGCAACAGCAGCGTATGATATACAGAATTGAGCAAAATTATGATATCGTACCGTTTGAAATATAATATATACCGGTATTTTTCAAGTACTGGTATACCGCGCATCCCTAGGTTGTAGATATAATGATTTTTATCCTGTAAAAACTGCATATTCTCTCCCCTATCCCTAACCCTACCCCTCACAGAAAACATTTTCAAAAAGACATCATCTAGTATGATTTATAAACTAATAGGGACCAATTAATTTTCCTAATGGGGACCAAAAAATGCTTTTCAGGTTTTACTAGCAGGTTATAGTATTAACACGTACAGTGTACAGTTTGTCTGTCTCTGTCAGCAGCGAGGGATTCACATGTGATAAATGCAGGGAAATAGTTAGGCTGACAGAGAAGATTTCAGAATTAGAGACACGCATCCAAACTTTAGTTGAGGACAGTAAGAATGTGAGGGCTGTAGATACTGCTTTGGATGCAACTAGCTCAGGGACTCCTGTACATTGTTCGGTTCCGGTTACAGAGCCCGTGCAGCAGGGCAACTGGGTGACTGTGAGGCGGCACAGTCGCGGATCAAAACACTGCTCTTCCGTTCACTAGGAGCACCTGACATCTTGGAAAATTTAAAAGTGCTGGCTAATGCTAGACGTAAATTCAGTAAGATTGTTATCCACGTCGGTGCTAATGATGTTTGACTTCGCCAGTTGGAGATCAATAAAAATAACATTAAAGAGGTGTGTGAACTTGCAAGTACGATGTCAGACACTGTAATATGCTCTGGTCCCCTCCTTGCTTACCGAGGTGATGAGATTCATAGCAGACTGTCGTCACTCAATGGCTGGATGTCTAAGTGGTGACCGCAGAATAACGTAGGTTTCATAGACAATTGGACGAGTTTTTGGGGCAGACCTGACCTGTTGAAAAGAGATGTTCTTCAACCCTCCTGGGGTGGTGCCGCTCTTCTCTCTAGAAATATGGCACATAGTCTTAGAGTTCGTACTTAACTAACTGGGGCCCAGGTCAGGAAGCAGACAGACTGGCTAAACCGATCGTCTGCTAGCCGCCTCATGTCACAGAAGTCAGCTAATTCTCAGCACATAGAGACTTTTTCACCTAGATATCACACTATAGAGACTGTGTCTGTTTCCCGAACTAGAAAATACAAAAAACGTCCAAACCAATGTATGAGTAACAATTTAATTGATGTTCAACAAATAAAAAAATTATATAATACAGAGAAACAAATGATAAAGCTTCGCTTAATGAATATTAGATCCCTTTCTACAAAAACACTTTTTGTAAATGATATGATCACTGACCATAAACTAGATGTGCTTTGTTTGACAGAAACCTGGTTAAAACCAGATGATTACATTACTTAATTACGTTACTTTAAACGAGTCTACCCCCCAAGATTACTGTTACAAACATGAACCGCATCCAAAAGGTAAAGGGGGAGGTTTTGCTACAATTTATAGCAATATTTTCAGTATTTCTCAGAGGTCGGGTTTCAAGTATAATTTGTTTGAAGTAATGGTGCTTCATATAACATTATCCAAAGAAACAAGTGTAAATGATAAATCCCCTGTGATGTTTGTACTGGCTACTGTATACAGGCCACCAGGGCACCATACAGACTTTATTAAAGAATTTGCTGATTTTCTATCTGACTTAGTGCTGGCTGCAGATAAAGTCCTAATTGTTGGTGATTTTAATATCCATGTTGATAATGAAAAAGATTCGTTGGGATCAGCATTTATAGACATTCTAAACTATATTGGTGTTAAACAACACGTGTCAGGACCTACTCATTGTCGAAATCATACTCTAGATTTAATACTGTCACATGGAATTGATGTCAGTGGCGTTGAAATTTTGCAGCAGAGCGATGATATCTCATATCATTATCCAGTTTCGTGTATATTCCATATAGCTAAAGCTGTAAAGCCAACTCATTGTTACAAAAATGGTAGAACCATCACCTCGACCACAAAAGACTGCTTTATAAATAATCTTCCTGACTTATCTCAGTTCCTCAGCATTATTCAATAGCTCAGAACAACTTGATGATGTAACAGAAACTATGGACTCTCTCTTTTCTAGCACTTTAGATACGGTTGCTCCTTTACGCTTAAGGAATATTAAGGAAAAGAGTCCAACACCGTGGTATAATGAGCACACTCGCGCCCTAAAGAGAGCAGCCTGGAAAGTGGAGCGCAGCTGGAGAAAAACAAAATCAGAGGTATTTCGTATTGCTTGGCGGGAAAATACTCTCTCCTACAGGAAAGCCTTAAAAACTGCTAGATCTGCTTACTTTGTCTCTTTTAGAAGAAAACAAACACAACCCCAAGTATTTATTCAATACAGTGGCTAAATTAACAAAAAATATAACATCAGCAGGTGCAGACATTATCCAGCAGCACAGTAGTAATGACTTCATGAACTACTTTACTTCCAAGATTGAAACTATTAGAGATACAATTGTAACCATTCAGCTGTCAGCCACAGTATCACATCAGATAGTACACTATAGATCCCCTGAGGAACAATTCCACTCATTCTCTTCTATTGTAAATGAAGAATTGTATAAACTGGTTAAATCATCTAAACCAGGGGTGTCAAACTCAGTTCCTGGAGGGCCACAGCCCTTCAGAGTTTTGTTCCAACCCTACGCCAACACATAAACCATGTAGTTTTTAAATAGGCCTGAAGGACGTGATTAGTTGGATCAGGTGTGTTTAATTAGGGTTGCATCTAAAACGTTTGACACTGTCGACCACAACATTCTTTTAAAAAGACTAGAAAATTATGTTGGCATTGGAGGAAGTGCACTGGCATGGTTCAAATCGTACTTATCTGACCGCCATCAATTCATGGCAATAAATGAAGAGGTATCATACCAATCACAAGTGCAGTATGGAGTACCTCAAGGCTCAGTACTAGGCCCCTTACTTTTCACGCTTTACATGTTACCCTTGGGAGATATCATTAGGAAACATGGTGTTAACTTTCACGGTTATGCTGATGATACTCAGCTCTATATTTCTTCGCGACCCGATGAAACATACCAATTTGCACAACTAACGGAATGTATAGTTTATATCAAAAACTGGATGACTAGCAATTTCTTACTGCTAAATTCTGAAAAAAAACTGGTGTTAATTATACGACCAAAAAATTTTGCATGCAATAACTTGCAATAACCTAGATCACTGTCTAATACTTGATGGCTGCTCTGTAAATTCTTCGTCATCAGTTAGGAACCTAGGCGTACTTTTTGATAGCAATCTTTCCTTCAAAAACATGTTTCCAGCATTTGCAAAACTGCATCTTAAAAATATATCTAAATTATGACCTATGCTCTCAATGTCAAATGCAGAAAAATTAATTAATGCGTTCATGACCTCGAGGCTAGATTATTGTAATGCTTTATTGGGGGGTTGCTCTGTGTGTTTAATAAACAAACTCCAGCTGGTTCAAAATGCAGCAGCTAGAGTTCTTACTAGAACCAGGAAGTAGGACCACATTAGCCCGGTTCTGTCAAGACTGCATTGGCTCCCTATTAAACATCGTATACATTTTAAGATCTTGCTAATTACCTATAAGGCCCTGAATGGTTTGGCATCTCAGTATTTGAGTGCGCTCTCACATTATAGTCCTTCACGTCCGCTGCGATCTCAAAACTCTGGCCATTTGATAATACCTAGAATATCAAAATCAACTGCGGGCGGGAGATTGTTTTCCTATTTAGCGCCCAAACTCTGGAACAATCTACCTAACACTGTGTGTGTGTGTGTGTGTGTGTGTGTGTGAGTGAGATAAGGGTGGCTTGTTTTCTGGGAAGGAAAGTTTGTGTTGTTCAGAAATGCTTTTGATGTCTGCAGTTCTCAATGGAAAGAATGAACTATTGAATTTCTGATGCCTACGGGTGGGTAAGACTGCGTGTGTGTGTGTGTGTGTGTGTAAGCAGTCATTTAGTGTTGCATATCTGAACTCCACAGGGAGGGGCAATGATGATTTCATCATAATAGAGTCACACACTCTCTCTCTCTCTCTCTCTCACACACACACACACACACACCCGCACGCACACATACACGCACACCCGCACGTGCACACACACACACACACACGTTGGGTTTCCATGTTTTATGGGTTCATTCCATAGGCGTAATGTTTTTTCTACCGTACAAACTGTATCCTCTTACCTTAACTCTACACCTAAACCTACCCCTCACACAAAACTAACTCACATTCAAAACACTTCCTTCTGTGTGATTTATAAGCTTGTTTTCTCAGGGGACCAAAAAATGGCCCCACAAGGACAAAATTTACTGATAACAGGTCAGGGTTTGTGTATCACAATGTCAAACTCTGAAAAGCTCAGCATGCTTGATGAGACCTAATAAAGAGTAACACAAGAGTAACAAGAGTACACAGTGAAATAAGAGAGGGCACACATAATTCTTCACTAAGGAACACTTTTGATACTTGAACACAATACAAATGATCATATAAATACTTATCTAACTGAAAATTATTGTTTAGTTCTTAGGAAGAAAATACAAGCGTACAAGCCCTCAGGAGCTCATTCACATTCATCACTGAGGCCTTGTTTCAGAAATGTGGCAATTACATTCAAAATAATAAAAGACTGTAATTTATAGTAATTTGAATGTATGAAAATGCAGCATTTTGCAGTTTTAGTACTTCTCAGATTAGAAAAATGAAAAGCTTTATAAGTAGAGAAAAATCACATCCCTGAATGTTTTTAAAAGGGACAAAAAGTATCTATCCTAGAATGATTTAATTTTTTTTTTTTTTTTAAATCCCCTAAAGGGCGAAAATGACCTCTAATTTAAAAATCAGATAAGATGAAGAGAGTAACATGAAGCATGTGTGTGTTGGAGAATGATGTCTTACTTCAATGCTGTTGATGAGCTCCAGATAGCGTAGATCTCGAACCCTGATGAACACCTGATGAGAGTGACAAAAAGACAAATATATCCTGAAATATTTTAAAAACAGGATGACAGAGGAAAGCAGTGGGTGCGTGCCTCACTTTCTTGGCGGTGTGAAAATTGAGTCCCTCCAGAGCCTCTGTGGCCAGATCCCTCCAGTCATTATCCGTCACACCGGATATCAGCACTCCAGGTGCTGATACATCGGAGCAGACTGCAGAGATCAACCAGCATGACAGTCAGCTAAAGCAGAAGTGTAATGTGGTCCACGTACGTCCAAGAGGACGAAAAGGAAAAGTCTCATTCGAAATGGATGTGCCAAAGTCAAGTTACTGAGTGACATACGGAATATGTAGTGCTTCTTAACCTTTTGACTCAAAGGCCCCCAACTGTCTAACACAATTCAGATGAGCCCCCTGCAGGAGAAGATATTTTTGTGCTGTAATGACAATGTTTTCAAACTGTTTTATTTACAGAAACGTCTCAGATTATGCATGCAACCCGGTTCACCACTGACACCATAAACTGGCACCTGTATTACACGTCATCAAGTTCTAATTGTCTGAAGAAAGACGTTTCAGGCATGCCAGAAGCAGTTCCTTCTCAGCAAACGGGTTACATAACCTGAGACGTTCCCTTTCGAATCAAACGCAATGCTGTCATTGCATTGATGCTCTGGGAATGTCAATACTAACGCCATCAGAATGAGAAAAGACCTCTGTCCAACAAGACTGTGTAACAATGGCACAAACACTTGCTGAGGCAGAAAGGACCTGGGTTCCTGGGGTTAAATCCATGTCCAGACTGTAAAACCTGATGAATGTGTGAAGAGAGGACGAGCAGCACAAACATCTTGTAAGGGTGCACTCTTGGATAGTGCCTTAGAAGATGCTACACTCCTGGTGGAGTGGGCTCTGACTCCTAGAGGCGGAACGCGTGCCTAATAGGCCTGTATAGAACTGTATTCTAATGCGAAAGGTGCTGTTAGGTGACCGCATTACCTCTGTTGTGACCACCAAAGCAAACCAATTAAATAGCTGAGTGGACATATGCCATTGGCCTGAGCAGTGGAAGCCTAAAAGCCCGGACTGAACATAATAGGTGAAGCCTTTCTTTCTCCAGAGATTCATGTGGCAGAGGGAAAAAGGCTTGAAGTGTGACCACCGGCTGGTTGCAGAAAGCAACTTGGTAATGTAGTCTGGTCTGGGGTAGGGTGGAATAGCTTTGATCCATCAGTATGTACATGGCTAGCCAAAACAGCTGCCTCTTACACTGCAAGCATAGCGGGGACTAGCCCTGCTGAAAGGCGCTCTTGCAAGAACTCCAGGACTTCACCAACTGGATTCACAAAGTGCTGCAATTTTTCCTTGTGGAGGGAACTCTGGAATGCAGAGTCTCAACAACCTCAGTTGAGAGAGCAGAATCTCAGAGCTGGTGCTCCTCAGGGGCCAGAGCCAAAGTTTCCAGATCTCCGGCCAGCGGTGAGAGATCGACCCCTGCACTCGAGACAGAAGTTCTTTCCGGACAGGAATCTCTCAGGGAATGCCATCCAGGAGAGACACAGGCTCGGAAGAAGAGAAGAGAAGCAGAGAGAAGCAGACTCGGGCTGGCCACAACGAAGCTACAAACAACAGGCTGTAGAAGCCGACTCTCTCTCAGGAAGGGTACACTCTCTTTGAGCTCTCTATGCACCCATTGAGATACATTAGGCAGAAGCTGCCTCGCTGCCATATGATTTGAAAAAAGGCATCAATAACTGTAGACGATCTCTTGCTCCTCATTTAGCCATTCTAAATTAAACTTGGCCACAGCAGAAGTCACAACTTTAAGCAACTCTTCAAAAGTGATGGATTGAGAAAGTTGTTTTGATAAAACACACGCCTCATGTCTACCGACATCCAACTCCTCAGTGCTAAATGCAGAAAGCATTAGACCCTCGTCCCGATCAGAAGAAATCACAAAGCAAGCTTCTGAATCTGGAATGGGACCCTCTGAGTTGAGAAAGAGGGCAAGAGACGGGGGACACCCATCTGAAGTTCCACCTCTGTCAACTCAACCTGAAACCCCCATGATCGATGCCGCCGCGCTGCCTCAACAGATCCAGGACCTGAACCATGTGGTGCAGTCAGCCCTCTCAAGGACTGGCCGCTCCCATACAGATGACACACATCTCACATGAATTGCTGTTTATTTAGTCACTTAATTTCCAGTGATATCGTCAACTTGATTGTACAGATACTATTTAAACTGAACTGAGCTGGACAATGACATCACTGAATTCAATAATGAAATGCCTTTAACTGAAAATTGAGTGTTTAACCTTGTCATTTTACATTATTGACACTATTTTCCTATTTTTATATTGTAAAGTTGCTTTGACACAATCTGTACTGTTAAAAGTGCTATATAAATAAAGGTCACTTGACTTGACTTGATTTGACGAGTCGTCCCCTGTAGCCTCGTTCAGACTGTCAGCCCAAATCTGATTTTGAGCATATGCGGATGGAATCTGATTTGAATAACTAACTGTCCACACAGCGTATCGCAACTGTTCATATCCGATTTGTGTGTCCATAAGCGCTCTTTCATTTTACGGCATGTGCATTGGTTTCTATGGTAATGCCGTTGCGTTATTATGTCCATAGATATGTATATCTATGGTTATGCCTACGCTAAAAACAACAGTAGGTGCGTTTACATGGAACAGTGTAACCGGTTTAAAAGTCCAATCCGAATAAAAATGCTCCATATAAACATCTCAATTGGAATAAAAATGCCCAAACCGAATGAAATTGTAATCCGTTTGAGAGGGGTGGGATATACCTTTCTATAAACCGAACAAAATTTAAATTCTGCCATGTAAACACGTTAAACCAATTACTTTGCATCTACGTCATCACGTCAAGAGGTCAGGGTCGTCAGAATGGGAATGTGATGTCGGCAATGCGGTACATTTTGTGAAGTTAAAATTTCAATTATACAGTTAAAAACACTTTAGAATGGAGAACGCTTGCTGTGTTATGAACTATCTGCTCTCATGACCGGAGTGAAAAACGGATCTGAAATGAAGCACAATTTTCTGTTTTTTAGCTTAAACAACATGATGATAGTGAAAGTATAGCTCAATGAAATTAAACAACTTGACCAAAATTTGCCTTTGTCATTTGTATTTATTATTTATTATTTGTTTGCCTACAAAACCACCACTGGCTCTGCACCCCTTTACCTAAATTCAGTACTTCAGACCTATGTGCCCTCTAGAAGCTTGTGTTCTGCAAGTGAACACCGCATTATTGTGCCATCCCAAAAAGGCAAAAACTCACTTTCACTGACTTTTTCATTAACTGTTCCACCTGGTGGAATGACCTGCCCAACTCAATCCCAGCAGCTGAGTCCTTAGCCATCTTCAAGAAACGGCTAAAAACACATGTCTTCCATCTTTATTTGACCTTCTAAATATCACTCTCTATTCTAATTCTATTTTATATATCTGTCTTCTTTTAAAAAAAAAAAAAAAAAGAAACACACACACACACACACTTGACCCTCTATCAATTGCATAGTTATGCTCTAACTGCAAGCTTTTCTTGAAAACTAACACTAGCTTTTTTTTTTCTATTCTACTTGTTTCTCAAAAAAAAAAAAGGTTTCTTGTTTCTATATACTATCTACTCGTTTTCTTAAAAAAAAAATAATAATAAAAACCTTGCTATGTGTACTGCGTTAGGCTAACTGAGACTTGTCATAGCACTTGCATGTTGTTGCTCTTTTGTTGGTTTTGATTGCTTCTATTGTCCTCATTTGTAAGTATTTGGATAAAAGCGTCTGCTAAATGACTAAATGTAAATATATTACAGATTCATAATTTCCAATCTGCTTGAATGTATAAATGCTCATGCCATGAATATTGTAAGAAAACACATTTGGAAATGTTATGTGTGATATAGCTCGTAGCAATCACTCTCTGTGTTCATAAAGCAACACTCCTTTGATTCATTGTTCAGCAACTCTTGCTAAGAAATTGTGTATTTGTTCCATTTAAGTACAGTATCAGAATACAATTCATTTCAGAGTTGCATTACAGAGGGTCGTACTGCTTTATCCCTAATGCTTTAACATTACGAAATTAAGGCGATATGATGATATGTGTTGATCAACTGGCTGAGATCAAGGTATTCTGTGTGTGATACAATAGAAGACCGTATGATTTCAAGTGTGTATGTGATCATGTTCTGGCCACATGACTGAGCGCTCGAATAAACACAAGGGATTCAAATATTAGTCTGTTTATTCTAAGCAAGTGCAAGCAACTATTAAAAATATTAATGCAAATATGGGCGTTTTTTCCTCTGGTGATTTGTATTTGTTTTCATTGTAGGCTACTTAGCGTGTCCCACCGCAAATTTAAAGCACCGGCACATGTAAACACCATATCGGATTAGATAATGTCTCATGTAAACAGTCCACCGAATCTTTCAATCGGAATGATTTTAATCGCAATGACAAAAAAGTTTACATGTAAATGTGGCTAGTAACAGCAAAACAGTTTGCAATACAGATGTTGTCTTACGATATGACAACATGTTGCTGTCGCGGTTGCGCTGTATTATTATATTTTGTCTTATGAGGAAGCATCAGAAACGCAGGAAGCTGGAATGTGCGGCTTTATTCCTTGCTGCCGTCTCCGCTACTTTCAAAACTCAAAGAGGCACGTATACTAGCAGTATAGTGTGTTTTTCCGCTTGACTTGCACTTCGCAACAACACAAGCTTGTTTCTGAAAAGACATTCAGCATGTTTTCTGTAAAAACGTTTGACGTGTTTACGTTTTACGTGGCGTGAGGACGTGAAAAAGCTACGCTAAATTCAATCTGACCGGTCAGACTGAAACAGATTTCCAGAAATGCGATTTGAATAGGATTCTAAACCACATTCGAATGTAGCTCGAAATGGATTTGCACAAACCTGATTTCATGTAGTTCGTTGCCATTCAGACTATCTAAATATGATCGGATTTCAATCGGATTTGCAGAAAAATCAGATTTGGGTTGACAGTCTGAACAAGGCTTATGATAAAATGTGGGCAAGGCGTCACACAGCTCCTATACAGGACGTTTTCTTTTCCAAGTGCTGTTCTAAGCACACACAAATTTCACATGCTGTCAGCAGACAAACAGCTTCCTGAAGACAAAGAATCTGATGACATGTAATACAGGTGCCTTTTAAAGTGAAGTGAAGTGACGTGTGGCCAAGTATGGTGACCCATACTCAGAAATTGTGCTCTGCATTTAACCTATCCAAGTGCACACACACAGCAGTGAACACACATCGTGAACACACACCTGGAGCAGTGGGCAGCCAATGCTGTGGCGCCCGGGGAGCAGTTGGGGGTTTAGTGCCTTGCTCAAGGGTCTCACTTCAGTCGTGGTAACGAAGGTGGAGAGAGTGCTGGTTATTCACTCCCCTCACCGACAATTCCTGCCGGACCTGAGACTCGAACCTGCGACCTTCAGATTACATACATTAGGCCACGACTGCCCCCATTTTTATGGTCTCTGTGACGTGTTACGCTACAGCACCCAACCTAATGTTTTTAACTCTTTCCCCGCCAAACACAGAATTTTCCATTATTCATGAGACAATTAGCCCTTTCACACATACAGACTTTTCCGGGAAATTACCGGTAAATTGCCGTAAAGAGAACATGTGTGAACAGGATCTTTGCAAAAATACCGGTAAATTCGTTCCGGCAATTTACCGGTATGAGAAGTTGTAACATTACCAGTAAATTGCCGGAATTCTGCTGTGTGTGAACGCAGAAGGAAAATTACCGGTATGAGCACGTACGAGTTCAGAACGCGCTGACGTAAGACGTCTACTCCGGAACAATCGTAACATTCTGACGCAGATGACGCATTCACTCCACACTTTCCCATGTATAATCCACCCATGTCTGTCGCACAGACCTCTGTGTAGCCTATACACATGCGTTTTCTTTCTCAACTGTTCACATTTACTTAAGAAAATACCTGGATACTCGCCAGGATGGCCATTTTTGTGTAAATTTGTGTGTATTTGGCCACTTAAGCTCAACAACAAACTACGAAAAATAACTCAATATGATACTCGCTATAGGCGGCTTTGGATGTGACTGTGAGCGCTCAGCCTTGAAACAGCCTCTGGAGAGCACGAGTACCGATTGGCTTAGAAAGACGTGCAAATTATACATTTTTGTGACGATGCAACAATGACCTGATTAAGCAAGTGACAATTTTGTCAACTGTCCCGAAATGCGAGCGAAAGTCTTGGATCGGTGTGCAGAAGCTTGTTGCAGATGAGATGCGCTGATGTGAAGCCGCTTTGAGAGAGTGAAAGAGAGAAGACGCGGTCCAGCTGAATCACTCACGCTGTTTTCAAATGACTGATTTAATCTTCTAGTTTGTGTGGATTTATTTACTCATATAACCTACTTGCTATCTTGAATAAATGTTTGCAAGAACTTCCCTCATTATAAACTTGAAAGCTGCGGGGATGTGTAAAATGTGATATACACAATCCCCCACGAAATTCTGGACATGATAAATTATAACTCTGTTACTGAGATTTGTGAAATAAAATTCCATTATTTTTAGTAATTTTTTTCCCCAGGCCTGGAAATTGCTGTTTCAAAATGTAATGGCTTTTTCAGGTTTTTCATGTACGAACCCTAATAAAAGCAACTGAGGGACTTTGTTAATCACTTAAGCTGGCCCACCAATGTGATCGGCTGAATGCTCTGTTACCTCTCCCTCCTCTAATCACATGCCGGTGTGGTGACAAATCGAGTCCCCCCTTGAAATACGATCCCATTAGGACCCCAAGCGACCCCATTGGCTCAAATTACTTTTAATTGGTACTCTCTTTAGTGCCTGATTACAATTCCTACAAAATCATGTTACGATAAATGCTGTTTAAACTATGTTACAATGATAATTAATGTCTGTATTCGTTAGCTTATGTACTAGCATAGCATACAGATACCTGATTAGCTGCACAGCTTATTTTATACAGGAATTTGCACTTATCTTACATGTATTCAAAAATTATTATTTTTTTTTAAATTATGTGTTGAAGTGTTAAATGTCAAATGTTTTATTTTATAAATAAAACTAATTAACGATTTTCAATTTTTTCACTTAATAGGATATTATTATTTTTATTTATTAATTAGCAGTTAATCAAGTGTAACTTGAAACTACGTTTAATTTGTTTCATTATTCACTATTTTGTTCTATTATGCACTATGTAGTAAGCCATATGTTTTTACATTTCGTACCTTGTTAGTGTCTGTGCTTGCGTGGCCATTTATTGTGATTAACAGGAAAGTGTGTCCAGCTGAATTCAATTAGTGATTTGTTAGACGGGTGTTAAGAAGGATATTATATAGCGGCAGCGGTTGCGGCAGCCCTCGTCGTGTGAAGACTGAAGTGTGTAAAGACCATCGACTCTACCGTGCAACTCCACCGGACAGGGACACCGGCAAGGGATAAGTATCGCTTTTCATTTATTCTCTTTCCTATTACTTGTTTGACTTCTCTTTCAGTTTTCATAACCATTTCTTACTGTTTGGCACAGTTATTTTTTTAGGATGTTAAACTAATGTAGTTTGATTTGTATATGTTATCTATTTTAATTTTAGTTACAGTTGTAGTAATGTTTGTCATTTTATTAGTTTTTTTTTTTTTCTATGATTTCTGTATAAGTTATTTATTAAGTTTTAGTTGTATTTAATTTGCATTATTTTAGTACTTCAACAAACTACATGGAAATTAAACAATATTGAATTTATGGATATGTGTGTGTGTGTGTGTGTGTGCATATGTCTGCGTGTGTGTGTGTACACACACGTAGTTGTTTTTGGTGTTTGGCTTAGTTTTATGTTAGAATCATTATTACACGCTTATACCTTTTGTTCTCTTAATATTTTGAATTGTTTGTAGCTTTATTTTGTTTTCATTTAAATGTTAAGTTTAGAAATTTTGTCATATGCATTTCTCATTTTTATTTAATTATTTTTTTTTAATGTGTGTATATATACTATTTATAAAGTTTTAGCTTTTAGTTTTGGATCAGTTTTAGTTGTTTGAATACTACAATTGATTGTTTCTGTTGTCCTCATTTGTAAGTTGCTTTGGATAAAAGCGTCTGCTAAATGACTAAAAGTAAAGTAAAAAGTACATTAATATCTTTATGTATTTATTTAGGCAATTAGCAGCTGCATAAATGCAAAAGTTTGAAACAAAAATGAAACCATCAACAAAAAGACTGACCTAATACCCCTCCATGTTTACAAATACAAGCGCAGGAGGTGTTTGGAGGTTAATGATGTCACAGAATTTACCAGTATTTTGGAATGGATGTGTGAATGGTGCTTTTCCAGAAAAAAAGACGGAATGTCTTTGCCTGTGTGAACAGGCGCATTTTTTAGTGCATTTACTGGTAAAGTCGTTCCGGAAATTTTACAGCAATTTACTGGTATTACTGTGTGAAAGGAGCTAATGCCTCTTTGGTTTTCCTTGTTCTCACTGTTATACCCTCGGGGGCGCTATTACGCATCTCCTGAACGAGTCTAGAATCACTCGATCAAAAACACAGACCAGGAAGACACAGAAACGAGCGATCTCATATGTAAGCATATGCATATGAAAAATAATATAATCATCAACACTAACCGCATATAAATGAAAACTGCCTAATGTTACCGAGTGAAATGTCAATCCAGAAAGTGGTAAAGGCCTGTGAAGCTTTGGGATACTGATGGAAGCCATCTACTGTATCTTTGCTTTGATAGTTTTACTGAATATGATCCAGATGTAGTATATGATAAAAATGTGATTTTCTCAGCTTTTTGCTCAAAATGTTGCTTTTTTATGAAACCTACACACATTCAAGAGTTGATGAAAAAAGAATGCTTTTTGTTTGTTTAAAAGTAGAGGGTCTGTGCTTTATTTTGATGTATTGCTTGTTCATAGATTCATGCAGAAAAATATTCCAGGGGCTATGAAATCATGATGAAAATCATCAAGAACAACTGTTCCCACATAATGCAGCGTTGAGTTCCATTTCAAAAGGGAACTAGGAGTGGCAATACATTAAAATTATATGTATAATTCAAAGTGTCAGAGTTATAGTCTTGAGAACAGCGCTTTATCATATGGCACAACAGCACTTTGGGTGACCGGAGTATGAGTCCTGGCTCTGTCCTATCAAAAGGACATAAAATAAAACTAAAACAAATTATAAATGACAAACAAAGGTTTCAAGAACATCTTCAGAATTTACAGCAGATGAAATCTGGTGTTGATTAATATTTGACATTCCCCCATAACAGAAATAAAGGGTGAAGCTGATTTAGCAGAGCTTCATGTCTCATCCTATCACCTCCCTCTAGTTTAAAAGTTAAGTTACGGTAAAGGTTTGGGTCAGGGGTACAAAAATTGTTTTTCCAACAAAACATGTTAACCAGGAACATGCCATTTGCTCCACAACATCAGGAGGAGCGAAATGTCTTCACAACTGGATTAGATTTTGAATATTGGAAATATTTAAAAGAAAAATGTGAATGTAGTTTCTCAGCCCTGTTAACAGGCCTACTGCCAATGACTTTACTTTCGTTAAACATCCCATGTGGATTTTATTTACACACAGATCACCCGTTACCAAGATCGTTCTCCATCATTTCCCAAACAATGGGAGACTGAAACTGTCTCTCGCACCTGAGGCACTTCCACTGCGGCCATAGAGTAGACGTGAAGGCAGAAGATCTTGGATCCGTTGTAACCAACGACATAGCCCTGCAGTTTCTGCTGGTGCACTGGGAGGTTACTGGCCTTGATGTTCAGATATCCACTGCCAGAGAAACACAGCATGTCCTCACACTGTGTTCCACGCCACGCTGTTGGCATTGGGCTCCTACAGAATCAGGAATACACAGGGACACCAGTCAGAGCAGGAGGTGCCGCAGTGCATCTGAATGCTAACTGTGCTGCATGTGAAAGCATCAGAGCTTATGTACAGGTTCAGACTGAAGCTCATCATGTGAAGCACAGAGATGCAAACTGGTAATGGGGAAAAAGGAGAGAACATTGAACGAATCGGGGGCATGCTCCACGCAGAATGCTCATTTGTATTTACTTTATATGGTATTTTTGAATTTTTTTATTACCTTATATGTCCAAAACTGTAATTTTTCAAAAAAAAAAAAAAAAAAAAAAAAAATCTTGTTGGAACATTTTACAAAAATTAAGATTGAATATATTTGGTCAAAATCTCATGTTATAAAAGATGAAGTGCTACGCAGGCTATTTAAGACAATATTGGCTGATTAGACGGCAATGCTGACCTAAAATGCAAAATGTTTGCCCTCTCTCTCTTCACCGTTCCCACATCTCAGACCTTAAAAAAAATAAATAAATATTACCCTTTTTAGACATAGAGTTTGAAGTAAAGAGTAAAGAATATACAAAACTTACTAGCAGTTACCAAGTGGTTCTCAGTCTTACTTTTCCAATACAAATAAGACCAATCTATCTTTTCATAACTGAATTTAAAAAGTTATGACCAGTCTGCAACTGGCCCCAGTTCTTTATTTACCCTTGTACCCTTTGATCTGAAAAAAGTGAGTTGTCACTGAAGGTGAGGAGCTTCCATCTATGGAGGCCTGACCTGGAAGAGCAGCTCTTTGGTGTGAATGTCGTACAAAAGGCAGGTGTTGTGTTCGTCCACCACAGTGAGCTTGCTGTGAGACGTGCTCATGTCCACACAGCGCACTGACGTGTTCTGCTTCAGCAGCGCGATGGCAAACGGGTTGTCCACGAAGATCTTCAGGATCTACACACATAAAACTCTTTGAGGGCCATTGCAAACTGAACTATATACACTGCTAAGACAGAAGAAAAGAAGCTGCATACATGTAGCACTACATAGAAATAAAATGCATTGCACAATAGCAATAACTATGACTTCAAGATCACATACAGCTCCATTTTACATTCCCACTAGAAGCCCCTCTCGTCCAGGTGGGCCGCCAATCACTTTAATGTAGCAAATGAGAGACTCCATCAGCCACTCTTTCTCTTTGACGGCTGTGAAGGACAAACACTGCAGTCTCTTTTCCTACACACACACACACACAGAGGACAGGTTACATGTAAATCTTCTCACTTTCTTCCTTTTTTAATCACTCAACATATTTATATATAGTGGCCCCAAAATATATCCTCACAGCTAGGTCACACTTACAAAATGACTGAGTAACAGTGCATTTAGTAACAAAACACCCAAGCAAGCGGCATTTATTTGAAATAGAGCAAATATTGAACGGAAAAAAATCTTACATGAAGCAATGAATCAATATATATACAGGTGCATCTCAATAAATTAGAATGTCGTGGAAAAGTTCATTTATTTCAGTAATTCAACTCAAATTGTGAAACTCGTGTATTAAATAAATTCATTGCACACAGACTGAAGTAGTTTAAGTCTTTGGTTCTTTTAATTGTGATGATTTTGGCTCACATTTAACAAAAACCCACCAATTCACTATCTCAACAAATTAGAATACTTCATAAGACCAATACAAAAAAAACAAAAAAAAAAACATTTTTAGTGAATTGTTGGCCTTCTGGAAAGTGTGTTCATTTACTGTATATGTACTCAATACTTGGTAGTGGCTCCTTTTGCTTTAATTACTGCCTCAATTCGGCGTGGCATGGAGGTGATCAGTTTGTGGCACTGCTGAGGTGGTATGGAAGCCCAGGTTTCTTTGACAGTGGCCTTCAGCTCATCTGCAGTTTTTGGTCTCTTGTTTCTCATTTTCCTCTTGACAATACCTCATAGATTCTCTATGGGGTTCAGGTCTGGTGAGTTTGCTGGCCAGTCAAGCACACCAACACCATGGTCATTTAACCAACTTTTGGTGCTTTTGGCAGTGTGGGCAGGTGCCAAATCCTTCTGGAAAATGAAATCAGCATCTTTAAAAAGCTGGTCAGCAGAAGGAAGCATGAAGTGCTCCAAAATTTCTTGGTAAACGGGTGCAGTGACTTTGGTTTTCAAAAAACACAATGGACCAACACCAGCAGATGACATTACACCCCAAATCATCACAGACTGTGGAAACTTAACACTGGACTTCAAGCAACTTGGGCTATGAGCTTCTCCACCCTTCCTCCAGACTCTAGGACCTTGGTTTCCAAATGAAATACAAAACTTGCTCTCATCTGAAAAGAGGACTTTGGACCACTGGGCAACAGTCCAGTTCTTCTTCTCCTTAGCCCAGGTAAGACGCCTCTGACGTTGTCTGTGGTTCAGGAGTGGCTTAACAAGAGGAATACGACAACTGTAGCCAAATTCCTTGACACGTCTGTGTGTGGTGGCTCTTGATGCCTTGACCCCAGCCTCAGTCCATTCCTTGTGAAGTTCACCCAAATTCTTGAATCAATTTTGCTTGACAATCTTCATAAGGCTGTGGTTCTCTCGGTTGGTTGTGCATCTTTTTCTTCCACACTTTTTCCTTCCACTCAACTTTCTGTTAACATGCTTAGATACAGCACTCTGTGAACAGCCAGCTTCTTTGGCAATGAATGTTTGTGGTTTACCCTCCTTGTGAAGGGTGTCAATGATTGTCTTCTGGACAACTGTCAGATCAGCAGTCTTCCCCATGATTGTGTAGCCTAGTGAACCAAACTGAGAGACCATTTTGAAGGCTCGGGAAACATTTGCAGGTGTTTTGAGTTGATTAGCTGATTGGCATGTCACCATATTCTAATTTGTTGAGATAGTGAATTGGTGGGTTTTTGTTAAATGTGAGCCAAAATCATCACAATTAAAAGAACCAAAGACTTAAACTACTTCAGTCTGTGTGCATTGAATTTATTTAATACACGAGTTTCACAATTTGAGTGTAATTACTGAAATAAATGAACTTTTCCACGACATTCCAATTTATTGAGATGCGCCTGTATATGGGCAGTTTTACTAACAGCTTGCGCCAGCACAAACCATCTTTTGGAGTTAAAATAGTACTGTCAGGATTTACTAAAGATGCGCAGTGAAGAATTAGCACTGAAAAGGTGAGGACACAGATATTTTTGCGGCTGACCTTATTGAATATGCATTTGTAGGAGTTTCCCTTTCAGACGCAATATTTATTGGGGGGAAAGTATTAAAATGAATCACGAAACACAATTTACTAACGTTTGCGCTCATCAAATTACTGGTATTTGTGCCATTATTTAATGCTTTAAATTTAATGCTTTAAAGATATTTTACTAACGTTTGCACTCGTCAAATTACTGGTATTTGCTCCATTATTTAACGCTTTAAATTTAATGCTTTAAAGATATTTTACTAACGTTTGCACTCGTCAAATTACTGGTATTTGTGCCATTATTTAACGCTTTAAATTTAATGCTTTAAAGATATTTTACTAACGTTTGCACTCGTCAAATTACTGGTACTTGCTCCATTATTTAACACTTTAAATTTAACGCTTTCAAGATTTTTTTTTCTAACGTTTGCACTCGTCAAATTACTGGTATTTGCTCCATTATTTAACACTCAAAAAAGCATGTCTTAAACCAGGTAGTAATTTGTGCTGCTCTTGGTAGATTGTGCTGGTCATTATAGAAATGATCTGCTGTGTTTGTGTTCTTTAATGTGTGCACTGTTAGTAAATCACCCGGAGAATGTTCTCCTCCCATCGGCGCTTTTATAGAATTGCGCTCTAGCGCTAATTTGCCCAGTTTAGTAAATCTGGCCCATAGTGTTGAAAATGACACGTTGTGGTTGTGTGATGTGATCAGGGTTAATGTGCTGAACTCCACCTATGTGTACATTTATGCATATGGCAGACACTTTTATCCATATTTCATTAAAACATCTAATCAGTTCACGCATCCCTGTGAACTGAATCCACGACCTTGCTGTTGTTAGTGCCATGCTCAACTGTTTGAACTCCTGAAATGATGCAGTTGTTATTCTGTGGTTAATCTGCTACAACACCTGCGTGAGCTTCATGAAATAACAATCAATGCCAGAGCTGGGGCCAAATTAGCTAGTTTCTTTTTTAAAATGCATTACAGCTCAGCAGTTTGCTGTTACATTCTACTAAACTCTATCCTGCCCGACCTTGCTCTACATTCAAGAGTTCATAAGATTAGAAATATTGTGCAACATCTGTTTCACAGAATACAGCATACAGTCAGGGTGGAGGCAGAGAAACAAAGAATCAGCGACTCCAAAAGACTCTGCATGGCATCTGTGACGAGGGGTGTGTGTGATGTGGCTTCATTCTTGTTTATGGGCCTGTGCATTATGATCTGTCACTGCTTCGAATGTCGTCAACTACACATTTACACTGGAATTTATAGTTTAAGACTTCAATGTCATCAAAAAAATATTCATTACACTGAACCTTTCAAAAATAAAATGTAATTCTACATGTGCTGTATCATTCAAGTGCTTTTGCAGCTGATCAAATATAATCTGCAATGTCCAGTTTATCACTGTGAGTGATGGAAAATGGGTTTTTAAGGTGACAACAAAAACCTCACTAGCAGTTTCATGTGAAGAAACAGACTGTGGCTTTTTTCAGTTGTAAGCACAGTTTAAAAGTTTACTAAAAAGATGCACTTGGATCACAAATATGTTTGACTTTCCCTTGCAAAATATGCTTGGTTTGTCATCACCAAGCAACAGATGTAGTTTAGAATCACTCCTGTTACTGAACACTGTACATCAACTGAAAAGCAAGTCTTACTAAGTCTGCTGGGACGCGGGAAATGGTGCGTAAAATTGGGGCTCAGCTTCACTGCTGGTGGGTTGGTCAGTTATCCTGGACTGGCACTGAACAAAGACATTTGTTTTCCTCCTTCTTACTAAAGGGGCCATTTGGAAGTGGTAAAGTCACTGAAGAGCTGATAGTGATCAAGGCCTGCTGGTCTGCTGAGTGTCAGAAGAGAGAAGCTGTAGTTTAGCATATGCTTTAGTTACATGTTGAAGGATTTCTCTGAGCTTTGCTCTTTCTCTATCATGCTGGACAATCAGGCCAGACTTATACTTTTAAGATAGTAAATGTTGTCCTTTTTGATCACTTTATGCTTCTGATGCACAGAAAAGAGCAGCACTGAGATTCTGCCAAACACTTGTGTGTGTTTATGGAGGAAAGACTGACTTTATAATGACAGGAGGATGAGGAAATGAGGAAATGAATTCCCAGCTGTTTCTTTAACTGTAGTTCTCTGCAGAGGATCACTTTGGATAAAAGCGTCAAGGATAATAAATGACTAAATACATGAAACAAATCACACTACAACACACAAACTGATGGACAGAAGGCACTTTGACCGGCTTGTCTAGACAAAACACTTTCTGTGTGTATTTTTGGAGTGTGGAGTTTGAATGAGCTGCTTCATATCACAAGAGATGGGTCAACATCTGACCCGACCACAAAACACAGCCTCTCAGTCATCCTACAGCTCTGTGTTTGATCACGCTTCAGATAACACTGCGTGACCACACGTCTTTCATATGAGATCATGCTCACGCAGTATGCATCTGAATAAAGCCCTTTCTTAGGAACATTGAGATGTTTTCCATTGGGACACTTTCATTTGGTCACATAACAGAAATGCAAAAGAGCCCATGGTCATCACTGTAATGTGGTAAAAATAATGATACAGCGCTGGTCAAAATGATTAGAACACTAGTATTTTCAGCAGCTAAAATGGTTTTAAGTCAGTTATTTCTATCTTTTGCTGTAGTGTGTCAGTAGGAAATATCAGTTTACATTTCCAAACATTCATTTAGCCATTAATTGTAATAATCCAGTGATATTTTAGTTTGCTCCACACAGAGATCTGATCTGATCATCATCAGTCTGTCTGGAATGACATGAAGAAACAGAACAAACTGAGACAGACTAAATCCAGAAGAACTGATGCTTCAAGAAAGCTACCTGCAAAGCTACAGTACTGTTAAAAGTTGTGTAAAAATGCTGTAAAATGAGGATGCTGTCAAAAATAATGTCAAAAATAGATTTTCTTGATCAATTAACTTCTATTAACTAAATGAAATCAACATTTGTTGTGAGCATCGTTTGTGTTTAAAGCAGCTTTTGCCCTCGGTGCACTTGAGCAGAGTTTCTCAGGAGCTTTGCAGGTAGCTTTCTTGAAGAAATCCAGTTCTTCTGGATTTAGTCTGTCTCAGTTTGTTCTGTGTCTTCAATTAATGGCTAAATGAATGTTTGGAAATGTAAACTGATATTTCCTACTGACACACTACAGCAAAAGATAGAAATAACTGACTTAAAACCATTTTTAGCTGCTGAAAATACTAGTGTTCTAATCATTTTGGCCACCGCTGTATCATTATTTGAGTTATTCACAAACAATGGTAGGATTTGTTGTTCTGCATTTATTTTTGCAGATTTCACTGAAAAACAGTGATGTCAGAATCAGGCACAGGCTGATCTCAAACACTAGAGCCTTCTGGACAGCCACACGTCCGCTGCAGAATTATGAGAATGATTATGCCATATTAACAGATGAAAAATAAACTGTGTCGTGTGTCTCTGCTGGAGAACTATTACATATGAACCCACACAGTCTAGTGGAATCATTCATGGGATACTGATCATGAAATCAAGACGTCAGAGTCTGACGAGAGCAGAATTAAAAAACAAAACAAGAACCTGAAAACTTGGCAGGAGCTTTAGCCACAGAAAGCCTTGTGATGCCAGTGTCACACCAAAAACACCACATTACAAAACAGCACTGATGGACCAGAATGCGTAGAAACCTCCAGACAAACAGTTTTCTTGAAGATTCTCTCTCAAAAACTCCCCACAGTTTACGATGCTGTGAGAATAAGAACATCCCAAACAATAATTTCTCGTCGCTTTGACAGACTGGCTTGTGAATTTTCTGTCATGCTCTGCTTTTATCCAACAGCCAAATATTGTGATGTATCTTTCAGGAATAATGATTAGACCGTGTTATGGAGCATTCATATAGAAATCAACATTCTTCACTCACTGATGTTCTGATGTAGCATCACATGATCTGGCACATATGTCTGGATCAGGGGTTAAAGCAAAAAAAAAAAAAAAAAAAAAAATCCTGAGCCTGAATTTTTTTCTGGAGGGGGCGCAGCACATGACTGTGGCAACTTTAACATTTGAAAGAATACTATGTCAAAGTTATTGCTTTCATTATTCAAACTGTTTTTTTTTTCATGAATATATGGTTGACCTGAAGAATGAAAGCTATATCATACACTTGGAAAATTATGAGCTATATCACCGCTTATCAACACTAGGGGTGTGACAATACACTTAGCTCACAAGATGAGACAAAATACAGACACGGTTCAGTAGAAAGAGACATTTTAATACTAATTTTTAAGAAATTTTCAGTGACAAAATATTTGTCTTTTAATCACACAAATCAAAACAATGTAGTTGTATTTTGATTTTTTTTTAACTAATCTAGGGCTGTAACTAATGATTATTTTGGTAAACAAGTAATCTACTGATTATTTTGACAAACTGAGTAATCTGATAATTTTAGTAACACAAACAGGCCTAAGTGAAAACCAGGCTTTAGTATGACTATTTATATATAAACTAACGATGAGGCAATAATAATTGGCTCAAATAAAATATCAAAACCAAGTAATTATATGGCTTTATTGAACAACACTGTTAAAAGACATAATGTAATATGCCTATACATAATATGTACATAACCAACTTAAGTACATTATGTAGTATATCAAATACCTGCAGAGGGCGCCAACGGCCTGGTGATGTTTCACTTTACAGCATGATTAAACGATGTTTAATTCCATTATATTTTAATATTTGGCCACATGCAAACTCAGAAACTTTTATTTTGAAATTGTGATGTACAATAAATGGCATATTTTGAAATAGGTTGATGTATTCTCCTGTGTCGGCAAAGGTTTATAAATGATTTACGTTCCAAATCTAGTGAGATAAAGCACACTGTTTTCCCAGATGAACGTTAACTCAAATTCACATCTTATGCAGATGAAGAGTTTAACCCTTTCACACTTACAGTCTTTACTGGTAAATTACCGGTAAGTTACCATTAAGAGATCATGTGTAAACAGGACCTTTTCAAAAATCCTGGTAAATTTGTTCTGGTAATCATATCGTTCTTATGGAGATGACATGATTACTCTGAGCTGTTTACAAAGCTCTGCTGCTTTTTAATTAGTTTTTCCATGTAAATATGCGCTAGATGGACATCTTTGACCATTGTGCCTTGCAACTTTTTGTTGCACTTCTCCATTCATCAGGGCTGCGACTCTGTGATTGGATACTATTATGCGCGTCTGGTGTTTATAAGAGCAGAACATTCTGATTGGCTAGTAATGTTAGTTTGGTTGAGAGTGAAAGCTGTGCTCCTCTCATACCACTGGTAGGCGAACTCATGGACTCAAATTTTTTTTTTTAAATGTAGGATTATTTTTTTCCGCAGCCAAACGCTGCGCGCCAGAGAACTTTAAGCCCTGCTAGATGTGTAATGTTTTACTCTGGCTCTTTACCTGACGCAGACGATGTTTGACGCAGTAATGCATGTCGGAGGAGTCGTCGGAGAGCAGCTCATAGATCAGGATCTTCTCGGGGAGCTGGATGGCCAGTCTGCTGCGGTAGATGGCGATCTTCTTCACCAACTCACGGCATTTGATCTGTACTGTGAGCGAAAGTTGAGGAAAATCAAGAACATTCAGACAAAGACACACAGACAGATCACACTGAAGGCTATCGCTAGGGATTCTGGGCCTGTATCTGAGGTTTACATATTTGTGTCCAGGGGCCACGAGGAGACCCCGCAATAATAAAAAGATCTAACTAAATGCATTTTTAGGGATGTCAAAGTTAGCACTTTAATGTAAACATCTTGTCTTTTAAAACACATTTACTGAATTTAACATTACTTCGTTATGCTTTCTAAAGATGATGAAGATTGTAAGTTTAACGGGCAGTCTATAGTTTAAAAAAGTAAGAAAAAATGAAATCTGCATATGCAGAGTCTTCATCTCTCCTTCCTTACACGCATATGATTAAAGATAATTTGTATTTTAATTGTATCCGTCTCCGTGTCACTATCACCGTTAGCATATATATACTGTATATGCTATATACTAATTAATTTACAAATGGAGACTAAACCTAAAGGAACATACAGTTACACACATGCTGCAGTAAGAGCTTATGGCTAAAACCTTCTGAAGTGAAACGTTCTCGAGTTTGACAGCAGCATGTTTGAATATGATGATTTTCTGGTCACCTTTCTGCTCGGTGATGAGGTCCTGACCGCCTAAAACCTGCACAACACCACAGAGAGCCCAGCTTCAACCACCACAAACATCCATCAAAGAGCTCCTAACCATACTAATTAAAGAATGCAAACCAAAACACAAAAACTGTGACATATTGTTTGATCGCTCTCCTTTTTGTAATGATGTTCTAATGTCTGTGAAAGACTGCTGACTGCTTTATAAAACACAGTTTGAGAGAAAAACAGAGCTGTGATTTATAACCCAATATGTGAGGTAATTTTCACATAACTAATTAACTCAGTCACACCTCTCCTCTCTGATTAGATATGCACTGTAAGAGTTTACACCTTTAATCTCTCCTTCTATTAATAAACAATAGCTTTAAATAGAAGTGAGTGATGACAACAGCCAATCTCACAAACATATTTCACCCCTCAATCAAAGAAGAAACGAAGGAAGAAATTATTGATTCAATGGAAAAAATTGTCTATTTTGCCTAAAAAGTCTATTTAGGACCATTAGGAGTTTTGCATTGTAACATTATTTCTTCCCCTGACTAATTCTCATAACACTAAGCCAACAAAAAATAAGATAATATAGATAATATATAAAAAATAATATAACATGAATAAAATATAAAAAAATAATATATTATATATTTTATGTATTATTATTTGCACAGTAATATATTAAAACAAATTTAGTAAAGAATATAATGACAATAACCATTATTAATTTTATTTTTTTTTTTTACTTTTGACATGAAAAGTAAACTAGACATTTTTGTGAGATTCACCGGCTTTTCTTTATTTATATAATTCATTTTGATTTAACACCATTGTATCATGACTTGAAACGGTTACTTTTTTGGCTTAACTTGATGTTTTCATTTTGAAAGAACATGTAGCTCAAAAGAAGTTTTACACTTCCCATCATGCTTTGCACAGGGCTAGGGAGACAAAATATTAAAATAAAGTGTTATTTTATGCAATTGTTAGCAAGATGAGAAAATAGGGAGATTTGTTAATGTCTAATATTGTATTATGATGGCCATTATTTGGCTGAACTTGCATAAACAGTGGTTCTACACGATGGAAACATGTTATCTCTACTCAAATACTTCATGTAGGATAAACTAAAGCAAACTGAGTAAACTCGACTTAAAATTAGACATGTCCAAAGAACATGATTCAGTCCTGTGGAACCACTGTCCATGATAACACACCTAGCACACCTAATGACCCTCATGAATGAATAATCCATGAATAACTCTGACCACATAGTTGGAGTCTGGCTTGACTCGGCAGGTCCAAACCCAGGAGCTCTGTTCCCCGATGCTGCCCAGCCGGACCCCGTCTTTAGTGTAGAGCGAGGCCTGTTTGTCGAAGCCGCCCATCACGATGTACCCGCCCTTAGAGAAGAAGCTGATGCAGCAGGGGTCGAAGCTCAGTGGCTGGTCCTTCCCGATCTGCAGAAGCATGGGATCATACTGCTTTCACAACATGCTGCACCACTCACTGCCATTAAACACTATCATCTAACAGCAACTCTGAAACGCTGTGCCAACCTTCTGTGCTTATTAGAAATAAATAACAGCCAAATATTTAATATAAACACTTATTTTGATGAAGGAGTTCTGTGACTGCAGCTTAAGTCCTGTCGTCATCTGAAATAATGGAGGATCACATAAAAATCTGGTGATATTCCTAGCTTTATGCTATGACTCTGACAGGTGAAGCTGCACTTTAGCTCTGATGCAGATCTTCACAACTCTGTCTACAGATGCAGTTCAGCATAAAGCCAAGCTAAACCTCAAGCCTTAGCATCAGGAAGTGTGGAAACTCTGGTTCTTGAACCTTACACAGACACTTATTATCACACACACCAATCACAAAAACATGCACATCTGCACTGTCAGCTTTGTAGAAGAACACCCTTAAAATCACCTGCACAAAACTGATCGTATGTGTTGTTAATAAATGATGTTTGCAGTGTTTGGTTGTATCAGCGCGAGTTTGAGTCAATGCAGCGATGCAGTCAGATATTCATGATGAAGCTCCTCCAGTCATCCACAACACTGGGAGAAGCTACTACACGTACTGAATAACACCCCTTTTCATTTTTTTTTTTTTTTTGGATAAGTTGCTGTTTCCGGTTATTACAAAGTTAAAAGCATAATGGTTTTAAGAGGCTGATGTGTATTTTCACTTCTGAAATGTTCTCTGAGCACGGAATATTTTTTCAAAGCAGCTAAAAGCCTATGGCTGTGTGCGAAACACAGAAACGCTGCTGCTGTTCGTCTGATGAACGCAACCACACATTCAAGAGTGATGTTCACCGTCAGCCCCCTTCAGTCTCAATAAACTACAGCTTCTGTCTGCATCAGCGGAGCAGCTCGAGATCACAGACGAGCTTCTCACTGGATAGAAGCGTCTGCTAAAAAGAAGAAACGCAAATGTACTTTTTAACCACTTGGCTCCATTGTAGCGTTTAACATCATTCATTCAATTCCCTCTGGATAAAACAAAGCCATAGCTTTCACTAATCATCCTCCTGAAACACATCAGACTGCAGAAGTAAAACAGAAACAGTATTTCACAGTAACTTTGCACATGTCTTTTTGTGGCTGCATACATGGAGCTGAGAGAGAACGAGAGGAAGCTAACAGGACAGTCATGTTTTTCATTTATGAATGCATGTCTGTCTCGTGTCTGATCGCTGACATCTCAGCCGCTGCAGTATTTGGTCAAAACCATGCCGCACTGGTTTGCTTTAGCGAGCATCCCCTCGTCAGTGCTGTTCCCTGTGAAGAGCTGCAGCGTTCTCTGTGAACAGCAGAGTAATGAAGGCAGCATGTTTGTTCAGACAGTCCTGGAGGTGACTAGCTGCATAACGAGCGCTGCATATTTTCCCTTAATTACTACACTTCCCATGCTCACCTGTGTGTGTGTGTGTGTGTGTGTGTTTGTGTGTGTGTGTAATCATAATGTTTTCCAGCAGAGCTGCACTCAGATGACGTTTTCTATAAAACATGATCTCTTTCACTCAGCTCCATGTATTTATAGAGAACGCATGGGAAATACTCTTGCTCATCTGAAATGAGAGGTTAATGTACTATGTTAAGTCCCAGTTGTGATGGATGGTCCGTGTGGAGTATTTTGCAGATGTGATGGTATCAGTGTTTCATGGTCCTGAAGCTTTGGGGTAACACAGATCTGTCCTGTGACAGTTTGACTTATGAAGCAGGAGACTGGACGAGTAAAGGCAAAGATCAGGCGGCATTCATCAGATTACACTGCTGATACTGACTTGAAATTATGATTAACGAAACAAGAGCTGCTTCAGGCTGGAATACACTACACAACTGATTCGCAGTCTGGACGAGTCGGAGATAGTGCCCAAAGTCAGAGCCGGTCTGCAGAGTTTGGGCATTCAGAGCTGAGAGATCTCACAGAAAGCTGTGTAGTGCAGTGCTTCTCAATTCCAGTCCTGATTGAGATCATCAGCTTGTTAGGAGAGAGATCCATGAACTGAACGAACGAGCTGATGATCTCAATCAGGTGTGTTAAATAAGGGAGACATGCTAAATGTGCAGAGCAGGGGCCGGTCTGGAATTGAGAAGCACTGCTGTAGTGTCTCATACACAGTGTATGATGGTAAGAGACAGTGACTACATTTACATGGACATCAGTAATCTAATTATTTACCTTATTCTGAATAAAACAATATTATGATTGTGTTTACATGAGTTGCTTTTAGAATAATCCTTTCATGTTCCTGTTTTACATGTTATAGTACATAGATCGATTAATGTACACGCGTCATTATGTCACCACGCGACGCCATCCGACGTCCTCTCCAGCATTTCACGTACAAACATATAGTTCGTCTTCGTGATGAACCCATTTACAGTTTTGGGTGTTTCATTTTTAATTTTATGAAAGCTTCAAGTGCAGTTAATTATTTGTAAGTGCATACAGACCACAGCAGTGTTGAAGCTCTTTTATTTGCCGTCAAACGGTTGATCACTGCTGTGTGTGTATCCTGTCGCAAAATGCAGCGAAAAGTCCTACACGACGGTAATAGTTTGATTAAAGTGTTTACATGTCTGTACTGCACTTCAGTAATGCGACTAAAATAGGAATACTCCACATCTTAATTCGATTTGTGTTTACTTGGAATATGACTTTAGCCGGATTAAGGTAATCAAAAAGCTCTGTTTACATGGTACATTCTTAATCAGAGTATTGTCTTAATCGTATTAAAATCAGAGTATTGATGTCCATGTAAACATAGTCAGTAATATCAGCCTGGTGACAGCGCCACACCATTAGTGTGAATCTGTGCCGAGAAATGGATTTGAGATCGCTTCGATTATTCTCATGTGACCTTATGTAAACCTTGCTCCAGATCAAGACCACATCAGTCAGCTTCAGCTATGTGCATCAGGTCACTAACTAGTTGGCCTGTCTGTTCTTACTATGTGGAGTACATGAATGAAAGTATAATTCTATGCATGTGTTGTGTGTACTTACGGTCTGTGAAAGAACATTTGAGCGCCACCTTCAGGCTGAATTACACACCAGACGGCTGCTGAAAGTGTGTTGAGCCATTACAATATACAGCTGACAAACTGTCAGTGTTGGACAAACTACTTGGAAAATATAGTGAGCTAAGCTAACAGTTACTCCTCATTAAATGAAGCTTCACTACACTAAAGCTACAGCCTGGGTAATGTAGCAAGCTAAGCTCCAGCAACATGACAAAAGTAGTTTACTACATCTAAGCTATTTTTTGTTTTTAATCATTTTTATATTGAACCAACATCATACCAAGTCAATGCTCTCTCAGTGATCAATAAAACTGTCAGTCAAGATAGATAGACAGGCATTCAGTTTAATTGTTTATTCAACAACTGTTCCAAACCAATTTAGCAACAAAAATCACTATCATGTACAGGGCCGGATTTACCTCATATTGTGACATAGGCAAAATAAATTTTTCCTGTCGGCCGGAAACCTCCTATTGGTCGTTGGTATTGTGGCTTTATTATACACAGATACATTTATATAAATGGTAACACTTCACAATAAGGTTCATTAGTTAACATTAGTTAACTAGTTAACATGAACTAAGAATGAACAATTTTTCTGCAGCATTTATGAATGTTAATTTCAACATTTACTAATGCATTATTACAGTTTTTCTCAGTTGCTTTGGTGCATTTCTTAGATCAGAAATGAAATTCTCAAAACTACTTGTGCACATCATAAAAGCAGTTTCTCATTCTTTTGAACAAGTTGTGATTGCTTTGGTACATTCATGCAATTGATTATGTTCATTTGTCTGTGTTTTCCTACATTATCAGTTGCTAATGTTATATTGCTCATAATGTATTATATAGTTCTCTGTGCAATTGTCTTACCCTCAAAACATCTAGTCATTAGTTCATCGTATAATTCATTAAATGCAAAATGGTTGATCTATTAGTCATAAACTGTCAAACATTATTTTCTAAACATTTCTATTAGTCTTTTTGTAAATATGCCATGGATTGTGCAGGTGAATCTTAACTTTCACTAATGAAGAGAATGTAGATCAATGATAAAGCAGTTCTCTGTAATTCCTCATACAGTGCTGCATGCAAAAGCAAAGCTCTGCCTGTGTTTGTCTTTCTAATTTTGTATTTTTGCCTTTGTGCCCATATTTATTTTTCTTTTCTATATCACAATGACGTTGTAATGTTTTTTTATTTTTATTTTTTGGTCAGATCACTAGTAAAAGTGTAACTGTGAATCCTATCCAGTCTCTTTCAATCAATATCCCCACATACAGTAATATGTAAATTTTATTTTTGAAATGGATATATGGCAAACATAAGAAGTGCAGCCTTCTGCATTTCAATACAGTAACTGTCATCCAAACTGTTGTCATAGTTTATATCAGGTAATACCAACAGTTTGCACTGTTATATTGACAACATGACTAAGCATTTAGACTATCTTGTTTGTGAACAATGACACAAGGACTGTTCATTCTGATGGCACTGTCTGATATGTTCATTGACAAATACTTCTGAGAGATGAACTAAAGATTGTGAATAGGTTTCAGGCTTTTGCAGGTAATCATTGTGTGGTGCTGTTTGTACAAATTGTTTTGAGAAATGCACATACTTTGCAAATATTAAGGATGATTCGAGAAATGCACCAAAGTGAGAAAAACTGTAAAATCAAAAGTTGTGTTTGTTAGCATTAGTTAATGCACTGTGAACTAACATGAACTACCAATGAACGACTGTATTTTCATCAACTAACATTAACAAAGATTAATAAACAGTGTAATAAATGTCATGTTCATTGTATGCTGATGTTAGTTAATACAGCTAGCATTAATGAAATCTTATTGTATAGTGTTATCATATAGATGTATAGGCCTGGCTATCTGTATCGTTACATGTGTCATATTATTAACATTTCACCAAAATCAAGTTCAAGCTTTTGACCAGCATTTTTCCCGTCATTACCGCCTCATCAAAGGCAGCAGCATTGCATTTACATTTTCATCAACTTGCAGTAAACTTTACAGTTTTCTGTCGCTCAGTTTTTTCTGTTATTTGTTCAAAGCATCATAAAAGATTGAGCGCTTCGCACGAGCTATTTGGCTGTGACACTCTTCTCCACTCCTCAAATACAAAAAACATTAGCCTTTATAAATATAGAGTAAAGAAAACGCTGTACTTATTCAATCAACAGTTCTTTATTTACCTTCAGAATGCAGACAAGCTGAGATGCTCTAAACTGCGCTTCATTGAAGAGAGAGGCGGGACGAATAATGAGGTTTGATTGACAGGTTGAGGAGCCAATGGCGTTACGAGCTTTAGTGGCGGGGGCGTCACTTGCTGATCCAGGATCAGTGAGGCGTAGCAAGTTATATTTCTGATTTGAGCTTGAGTTTCAGAAATGCTTTGGAAAATGTAACATTAGCTTTTGTTGACGCTACCGCGCTACTTGATCAAAAATAGAGCTTCGCTACTGAAAAGCTATTTGATTCAGAAAACAGCGACGCTACTGAGAAATGTAGTTAAACTACTAGCGTCACTACTGCCCATCACTGAAAACTGTTTATCCTAAACTAGCACTGAGAGACAGAATCTGCTCTGCAGAAATGTACAGTTTTGCTACCGCAGAAAAGTCAGTCTGGTCATTAGGTTTGAAAACCTCCAAATCAAACTCTAGTCCAAGTCAAGACTCAAATCCCTGTTTGTAACAGTTTTCTCTACGCTCACTTTACACAGGTCAGTTTTGTAAATCTTGAAAAGTGTTTAGTATCTTGTTCAGCAAATCACATCTCAGGTTCAAGATTCTGGTAACTACAAAACTTATATGCAACATGAAGTCAGTGTATTTTGTTGTAAACATACTGTCTTGTAACAGACTTAATATAATCAGCAAAATTCAGATTTTACCATGACATCTCAACCATGAGCTCAGGGTGCGAACTACGGGGGAGCTAGGGGGAGCTCGGCTCCCCTTAATAAGACATGGGCTCCCCTGAAAACGTGATTTGTGAAATTTTGGGGGGTCTCAAAAAATATTGACAATGCGTTATTTTGACGTGCAATTTCAGTTTTGTGTAATGTGATCATCATGTGTAAAATTGCAAAAATATTCATTCATGCATGACGGCGATTTAAACCTAATTCGCTTCAATAAAGATAACTATACATGCTATTCTTGTCATGAGCATCAAGGTGTGGGGCGCTGCGGTGCAAATTCCACTCATCTTTAGTACGTTAACTCAAAAGATTCGTAGAAAAAGTATAAACGTTGGAGGCCATTGATCTTTGCGCGGAGTCCTTGAAATCCATTCAGGCCTCTCTGTGGTCGATTCTGTGTTAAGGTAAGGTATGTTATTCACAATTATGTGTTGTGGCTGGGTTGTTATAGGTCTGCGTGACTCTCGATGTCTTAGTTCTAATTGAACGGAGAAATTATGGTATTCTTCTGTAGCCTGACGAGTAACTTTAACCGTTGTTCGTGTGAACTCAAAGACAGCCTGATGCTTTGTTTATAGACTATTTGTGGGTGGCTGTTTGTTGTTTCACCTATCAATTCGTGTCGATAAAGTATAATAGGGTAAATCCTGTATCTTTATGTATGTATCTTTCTGTTAGCTGTTATGCATTTACCCCCCCCCCCCCCCCCCCCCCCCCCCCCCCCGTTATAAAAAAAAAAAAAAACAAGTGGGCTCCCCCAAAGTCCACGGTATAGTTCGAACACTGCATGAGCTCATTAACATATTTACATATTATCCACACCCGCTGAGTATTATGCGTCAGGTGGTCTAGTGGATCACAGCAGATGTAAAGGAACGGAATTATTCAGTGACAGTTTGAAGACGAGGTTTGCTGATCAGGAACAGAAATCCAACAATACTGATAAAGAGAACTTTGAAAACAACAGACAATAGACCCGGGGCGTTTCCTCTGAGGAGGCGGTGCCTCTTCAAAATACTGGATGAGAAAAAATGTGTAGTACAAAAATATAACACCACCAATATTACAAAATAAAACATCAGAAAGTGTATAAATGACTGTTTTTTCTAAAGAGACAGTGTCCAGCAGTGACACCAGCAGGTAAAGTTACAGCGGGAGTCTGCGTCTGTCATGCCTCCCCTCAGCCCATTGAGTTTTAACAGACCCTCTAAAGCCTGCGCTGGGTTTAGTGGGAGCTAACTGAGAATGAGTGGGGGAAAGTCACGTGACAGGAGGCAATGCCTCCATCATATGACATGACTGGATTTGACTGGTTACCAGTTACACTAGTGCATTTTCGTTTTAAAATGCATAACTTTTGCTACGGTTACGCCTATCGTTGACACTACTCCAGCATTTTCGAGGTCGAAAACGGAGACTTTTGAAAACGCTGCAACCCCGTTTCAGTTTGAAAACTCTGGGGTTGTGTTTCAGTGTAAACGGAGCAAAACTGAGACTTTTGGAAACAATGGCGTGGCTGCCCACATTCTCTCTGCGTATCCTTAAAGACCGTGTAAACAATAACATCATGCTCATAGTTGTACCCATAGATATGTATGGGTAGATTCCACATTCGACCGCTCCAAGCACGCGGACACGTCCGGCATCTAAATAATAGCAAATCTACCTAAACATATCTATGGTTGTACCTGCATGAATGGTCATGTGACATGTGTTTTCGGCTGTGTAGTGTAAACGGAGAACGTTTCTGAAACAGTGTAAACGGGGATCATTTTTGTTCTATAACGCCGTTTTAAAACGAAAACGCACTAGTGTAAACGGGGCCTTAAATACAGGGCTCCTGCAGGTCCTTAAATTTGATAGAACTAAATTGAAGAGTTTTTAAGGCCTTAAAAATTTTAAATATGTTAAATGGCATAAGAAAAGTCTTAATTATAATTTCAAGAGGTCTTACAGTTGAGGGTGGAAAGGCAAGAATCATGATATGGCTGGATTAAACTTCAAAAGGCAATGATGCAACTAAATAAATATGAGCGCTGCACGTTTTAAAGTCAAAACACGGCACGGATGTCTTTATGTGAATGTGTCTCTGAAGGGAACTGACTGTCCTCAGAAATGTGTCATTAGCATTTTCATTTCATCTTACCTATAATGCCTGATAGAACAGCGTTTATGAGCGTGGACGGTGCTGCTTTGTGTACAGCCGCTACCGGGGGAACCGCTTTATTTCAGCCGCTCTTAAAGAATGAGTTTGCATTTCCAAAAAGCCTATCTTATGTTTAGATCAATGCCCAATTGTGCATACTGACCCATGTTTTTATGCAGGAAACACACAGTTGTAAATGTGAAAGAAGTTAATGTGCCTTCTAAAAATCTAACCAATTTAGACAGTAATATTTATGTTTTAAATTTATATAATAATTCATATGTTTGACTTATCCCTTTTCATAAAAATGATTTAAAGGCTGAAATACAATTTTCTAAGATTTTTGTTTTTGTGAAAACCTGTATCTGAATTGTAAATCGTTTAATGGCTTAATATGTTACCATAGACATTGTCCAACCCCACTCATACGGTGTTCTTTACTTGTGCAGCTCTTAAAAAGTCATAAATTGCCTTAAATTGATTTTTAAAAATTCTGCAGATACCCTGTAAATAGTGAAATAAAACTCTTTCCTTGATATTCATTGATATTTGTGTATTGAAAATGTTTTTGATTGACATTTATAGTCTTTTTTTATTTGGGCTAGTTAAATTAATTTTCGAGCTACCAAAATCGGAAGAGTACCTGCCCAAAGGGCTACCAGGGATTTTGAAATTTTGCGAGCCCTGGTTTGATATGATCATTTGTATTGTCACAGCATAATAAAAACATATTCCACACACACACTCCACCTGTTTCCCACTGAGCTGGTAGAACGACAGCCTCTGTCCCCAATCAGCCACTGCTAAGATATCGTTGTTCATCCCTGAAACACACACACACACACACACACACACACACACACATTCAAGAACACTGAGGAACATCTGTCCTGTCCTGTGTGCTTTATCTGAGATCAGCTGCTGCTCAGACTCCATCTTCATCCATCAGCTATATCACCGACTGACTGAGGAGACGGTGTGCATAATGCAAACACAGAATGCAATGAGTTGCGTTTCAAAGACACACTGATATAAACATGCATACATGTATGTAAACCACTGCACGTCTGTGAAAGTGATAATTATTTAATATGGAGATGGGAACTGCCAGCTTTACACATTACTGCACCTGTAATTCAGCTTTACTTTTTATACCTATTTTTATCAAATGACAGCAGGTGTGAATTCACACTCTGACAGCTCTAGACTGTGAATGGGAGACAAAAAGCATATATATACAAGGTGCATCTCAATAAATTAGAATGTCGTGGAAAAGTTCATTTATTTCAGTAATTCAACTCAAATTGTGCAACTCATGTATTAAATAAATTCAGTGCACACAGAATGAAGTAGTTCAAGTCTTTGGTTCTTTTAATTGTGATGATTTTGGCTCACATTTAACAAAAACCCACCAATTCACTATCTCAACAAATTAGAATATGGTGACATGCCAATCAGCTAATCAACTCAAAACACCTGCAAAGGTTTCCTGAGCCTTCAAAATGGTCTCTCAGTTTGGTTCACTAGGCTACACAATCATGGGGAAGACTGCTGATCTGACAGTTGTTCAGAAGATGTTCAGAAGACAATCATTGACACCCTTCACAAGGAGGGTAAGCCTCAAACATTCATTGCCAAAGAAGCTGGCTGTTCACAGAGTGCTGTATCTAAGCATGTTAACAGAAAGTTGAGTGGAAGGAAAAAGTGTGGAAGAAAAAGATGCACAACCAACCGAGAGAACCGCAGCCTTATGAGGATTTCAAGCAAAATCGATTTAAGAATTTGGGTGAACTTCACAAGGAATGGACTGAGGCTGGGGTCAAGGCATCAAGAGCCACCACACACAGACGTGTCAAGGAATTTGGCTACAGTTGTCGTATTCCTCTTGTTAAGCCACTCCTGAACCACAGACAACGTCAGAGGCGTCTTACCTGGGCTAAGGAGAAGAAGAACTGGACTGTTGCCCAGTGGTCCAAAGTCCTCTTTTCAGATGAGAGCAAGTTTTGTATTTCATTTGGAAACCAAGGTCCTAGAGTCTGGAGGAAGGGTGGAGAAGCTCATAGTCCAAGTTGCTTGAAGTCCAGTGTTAAGTTTCCACAGTCTGTGATGATTTGGGGTGCAATGTCATCTGCTGGTGTTGGTCCATTGTGTTTTTTGAAAACCAAAGTCACTGCACCCGTTTACCAAGAAATTTTGGAGCACTTCATGCTTCCTTCTGCTGACCAGCTTTTTAAAGATGCTGATTTCATTTTCCAGCAGGATTTGGCACCTGCCCACACTGCCAAAAGCACCAAAAGTTGGTTAAATGACCATGGTGTTGGTGTGCTTGACTAGCCAGCAAACTCACCAGACCTGAAGCCCATAGAGAATCTATGGGGTATTGTCAAGAGGAAAATGAGAAACAAGAGACCAAAAAATGCAGATGAGCTGAAGGCCACTGTCAAAGAAACCTGGGCTTCCATACCATCTCAACAGTGCCACAAACTGATCACCTCCATGCCACGCCGAATTGAGGCAGTAATTAAAGCAAAAGGAGCCCCTACCAAGTATTGAGTACATATACAGTAAATGAACACACTTTCCAGAAGGCCAACAATTCACTAATTTTTTTTTTTTTTTTTTTATTGGTCTTATGAAGTATTCTAATTTGTTGAGATGAATTGGTGGGTTTTTGTTAAATGTGAGCCAAAATCATCACAATTAAAAGAACCAAAGACTTAAACTACTTCAGTCTGTGTGCATTGAATTTATTTAATACACGAGTTTCACAATTTGAGTTGAATTACTGAAATAAATGAACTTTTCCACTACATTCTAATTTATTGAGATGCACCTGTATGTATGTATATATATATATATATATATATATATATATATATATATATATATATACACATACTTGTTTTTGTTTAAATGTGATGTGACAGTGAGATGACACACTGCTGTTGCTGCACTCCTCTGATTACACCGGTAAAACACCATGTTTGCAGGGTGAAGTTTGGGGAGGAGGAGTATTTCAGTTCCAGAAGGACTGACACTGATTCCAGCACCTTTAGAGTAAAACTGCGGCGTGAAGACTGTGTGCTGTTCTCATGCCAGAGCTAGACTCTGACATCAGGGGCATGACACAGATCAGATTAAACTCAGCCGAAGCAGTTCATCCCCGTGACGAGCTCAGCACTCGTAACACACACCATCTCCACTAGCGCTTCAGAGCTGCAACTGAGGCCAAATGCATCCCATCACTAGGGTTGCCACCCGTCCCTTAAAATACAGAGGTAAAATGATGCGTCCCGTATCAAATCAATACCGGACATGATTTGTCCTGTATTTTACAGAGGTCAACACACATTTAAAGTCCTCCTGTAGTCAAAAATGTTATACCTTAAAACTCATCTTTGATCATCAAAATGACATATTGAAATGTTTCTTCTTGTGAAAATAATTTTCTCATGCTTTAAATTAGCTTGAATGCAACTCTACTCCCTTGCCTCATTTTAGATTAACCTGCTGCCTTCTCAGAAGAATCTATCCCTTGATGTGATTGGTTATTGAATTTTGTGACGTAGCAAAATAGGGCTGTTTCAAACTGCATTTCTGGGACAGCCTTTGGGAAACTACAGTTTTAAGGAGAAAATACTCAGCGAAGGTGTTGATTAACGGATTGGCACTTGGTTTGTCTAAAAGCAAATTAAAAACACCACATAATAAACTTGATTTTCACCACAGGAGGACTTTATATAAACAAATAAGTATTTTGCACTGTTTATAATACTAATAGCAATTATAATGCAATCAATTTCATAAGAAGTATTAGAGAAGCTCATTTGCGCTTGATTGCATTTTGGCGTCTTTGTTTCCATAGCGACGGAGTCTCCAGATCGAGCGCTGTTAAAGCAACATGCGCGGTTTAAAACATCTAGAGCTCACATCTGCCCTTTGAACACAAGGCTCTCCAGATGTAGGGCTGAATGGGAAAGTTATCAGTGGCTCTGTCCAGTGATGAACGCGCAGTTTGCAGAGAAGCATTTCAGTCGCTCATGGTGGACTGTCTGACTTAAAGGGATAGTTCACCCAAAAATCAAAATTCTGTCATCGTTTACAAACCCACAAGTTGTTCCAAACCTGTATAAAGTTTTTTCTTCTGTTGAACATAAAAGACGATACTTTGAAGAATGTGGGTAACCAAACCAAACAGTTTCTGGTCCCCAATGAGTCTGATAGTATTTTTTCTCAACTATGGAAAATACTGTTTAGTTGACCACATTCTTCAAAGTATCTTCTTTTGTGGAACTTTATACAGGTTTAGAACAACCTGGGTAAATTATGACAGAATTTTCATTTTTGGGTGAACCATATCTTTAAAGTGACAGACATATCTGTGCTTCTAAAGGTATAGGCCTATTGTTTTATTAAAATTTGGATAGTCTAATATTCCACACATTATCAGAGCTTGGTAGACATAATTATTGTATTTTTAGACATGATTAGACAGATGAATTAATAGAGTTCATAGAGGCTTTACTGCATTGCTAGACTGAGTTTAACCCTTTCTCGGGAGCGACAGTGACAGCTAACAGCACAGATCAGAGACAGCGGAGTGTGTGGCAGAATGACTAGAGCAACAGAGCCCCCTGCTGTCTGATGTGCAAACTGAGCTCCTCTCTCAGGGGTTTCCCCACAAACATCACAGACAAACACAGAACAGAAGGCACTTAGTCTGAACAGCACACATATTCTGACACGCTCAAAGTCTGAATGAGACCGAATCAGATCACAAAACATCAAAGCAAGAGTCACTGATTTTTGTAATAAACTAACTGAAAATGAGAAATTTTGCATTGGTAAATAGCTGAAATAAAATGTTTTTTTTTTTGTTTTGTTTTTTTCCCCCAATATAAATTTCTCATTTTCATTTAGTTCATGACAAAAACACACATCAAAACAGAATGCACACAAATAAACACCATAGGCAAAAACTATTAACAAAAACTAGAAGAGCATCTCAATGATGCCAAAATAACACTCCATTACTGTATAAAAAAAAAATGCTGCTGTAATTAGTTATAGCAACTTAAATATTCAACTTAAGTAAACTGAAGAGCTTATAATTTTAAGTCAAGCATGAACACTTACTTGGACGGGTTCCAGGCGATGGACCAGATGGGCGACGAGGAGCCGCCCGTACGCTCGATCTTCACCTTCTCCTCTCCGTTCTTCTTCCTGACGCTCACCACTCCATTCATCATCCCCAGAGCCAAGTACTGGCCGTCATTAATCCACCTGAGATCACCAGCAGACGCGTCACACATCACACAGCCCTTCACCGCAGCACACGGTGATAAACCTGTCAGACTCACCCACAGCACGTGATCTTACTGCTGACTTTATGTTTGAAGACAGACTTCTGTTCCAGAGACCAAAGACCTACAACTCACAGCAAACACCGCAGCAGTGTTTGTCAACCCTCTTATCACTCAAACAGCATTCTGACTGCACTACATTCACTCAAAAGTGCAGAAAAGGACTGCGAGATCTCCTCTGTTTGAAACAGAGGAGAAAAGGTGGAAGGCATCGCATCGGCTAGATAGTTCCTCATTGGAAGATCTAGACCGTATGTGGCCCACAGAATCTCCAAATGAAGTCTCTTTTCTGCACATCAAGCTGAGAACATCGTCGCCGAAGGAACCACAAGAGTTTTTCTCTGTGGATCCTGAGGCGAAGAGCACTTGCCCTCCTGATCCCAGCTTTTCTGGGGAAAGTTTGGGGCATATGTTAAACTTATGTTTTTCTTTATTTTATATTCGAAACACTCCCAAATACATTAACTATATCATGAAATATCTTGATTCTCACCTTTATAGATTATGTTAGTTGATCTAGTGGGTGATGGTCAAAGTAACCTAAAAATGTAATCTATTAGCTATGGGTGTCATGCCATAAGATATTTTAATACGACTGATATTATATTTGATGTGAATTTAACATTGAAAGTTAATGTGAATAAAAACATTGTAAGTTAGGCTACTAATCATAACACTTTCATTACATAAAGAGAGCAAAGAACATTTTCACTGACAGTCTAGACTTCAAGCACTCTCAAAAACTCCCATTAAAATCACTGAAGCTGTTTACACTATGAAATGAATATCTTACTTACATATTGATACACACATTTGCACTTTATTGTTTCTAACGAGAGAATTCGCCAGAAAGAGGTATTCAGTCAGCGAGCGAGTGAAGAAAACACCGGCATTTTAGCAATAACTCATCTGAACGCCTCTGATTGGCCATTGCATTCATAAGCTCAACAGCATCATGTGTGATTGGTTATAATGCTCAGTGTTGTACAAACGCGTCTGTCTCTGGCTCAGCGCCAGCCAGCGAACGCAGATGTGAATTTAGCAGCTGATGATATGACGCGCTGAACGATTTAATCACGCCGGGGTGATTGCATTGAATATAAAAAATATTAATCGGCTATTTCTTGTCTTTTGGAAGCTGCATTCAAAATCCACTTGGCTCAAAAATCTGAGGGGGCACGTGCCCCCTCACTTTGAATGGGCATGACGCCTCTGCACACACACACACACTCTCTCACACACACACTTGCCAGTCATCATGATCTGATCAAAACCAAATGAATTATTTACTGTATACATATATAGTTAAGTCCATATATATTTGGACACAGGCACCACTTTTATTATTTTAGCTGCTGACGAAAACATATTCAAGTCACAGTTATATATATAGGGCTGGGCGATATGGACTAAAAAAAAAAAAAAAATCCCAGATTTTTTCACAAAAAAAATCAGATTTACGATTTAAATCGATCCCCCCCCCCTCATTTGGCGAGACGGCAGAGCTGAAAACACTGCGCGCTTCTGTATGTGTGTAGTAAACGAAACTGTGCGTCTGTGCCATTCATTCATAAAGAGACACGCAGGATTCATATTCAAATGGTATTTTTGCAGCTTAATATTTACAGATACTAGTTAATGTCGTGATTTGATTTAAGTGTAATGACCTACTTTTGATTTATTCATCCAAACTTTGACAAATTCAATGACATTCCGCGTTATACAGTAAATTCTGTTTTTATAACTAGATTCTGCGATTCCGTCCGCGTTTTCCACATCGCAGAAATCATAAAGCCCAGATCGCACTGCGACGCTCGTGTCCGGTGTAGACACGGTTTTTTAGGGTTATGTTATAGCCCTGCTTGTTTTTTTAATGTTTTTTATGAAATTTCTGTATTGCTTATATCATCGTATTATTTACTGCCATGCGAGCCACAAATTAAATCTTGGCGAGCTGCACAATGAGTAACACTGCTTTAAGGGATCTGCAGTACACGTCATTTTCTTTCCGAACACGTTGGGATGCGGCGGATTGCGGGGGAGGATCACGAAACCCTACCTAAACTCTAATATGGTAAACGCGCGGGGGGAGGGCTGAGCCCATTCGGGACTACGGGAGCCCAGAGGAGAGTGTCGGCGGATGTTAAAGAGAAAACCGATTTTCATTAAAACAAATCGACGTAAACTACACATTCGAGTTAATCGACAAAATCGATTTATCGCCCAGCCCTAGTTATATAATGAACTTAAAGTGCACACTCTGAGTTTTAATTTGAGGATGTTTTCATCACAACTGGAGGAAAGGTTAAGGAATTACAGCTCTTTAATATGTACCTCCCCCCTTTTCCAAGGGACCATAAGTAATTAGACAGTTGAAGAACATCCAGCCAAGAGAAGAACACTCTCCAGGAGACAGATGTGTCTACAATCAAGAGAAGACTTCACCAGAGCAAATACAGAGGCTTCACCACAAGCTGCAAACAAGACCAGATTAGACTTTGACAAAAAAACATCTAAAATAGCCAGAGCACTTCTGGAAAAGCATTCTTTGGACGGCTGAAATTAAGATCGACCTGTACCAGAATGACGGGAAGAAAGAAGTCTGGAGAAGGCTTGGAGCAGCTCATGATAAAAGCACACAGCATCATCTGTGAATCATGGAGCAGTGTGATCATGAGCTGCATGACTTCAGTGGCTCTGGGTTACTGCTGTTTAGTGATGATGAGACAGAAGACAGAAGCAGCCGGATCAGTTCTGAAGTGTGTAGAGAGATACTCTCTGCCCAGATTCAGTCAAAGCTGATTGGGCGGTGCTTCATAGAACAAATGGACGATGACCCAAAACATACAGCAAAAGCAACCCAGGAGTTTTTGAAGGTAAAAAAAGTGGATTATTCCGCAATGTCCGAGTCAATCTCCTGATCTCGACCCGATTGAGCAGCATTTCACTCGCTGAAGACAAAACTAAAGACAGAAAGAGCCACAAACAAACAACAACTGAAGTCAGCTGCAGTAAAGGCCTGGCAAAGCATCACAAAGTAGAAACCCATTCTCTGCTGATGTGCGTGAGTTCCAGAGTTCCAGTCACTGCCTGCAAACGAGTTGTTAACAAATTATTAAAAATGAACATTTTATTTATGATTATATTTGCTTGTCAAATTACATTTGAGCCCCTGAAAATGGGGGGACTGTGTATAAAAATGGTTGTATTTCCTAAGCTTTATATTTTATATTTTGTTCAACCCCTTGAATTAAAGCTTAAAGTCTGCACTTCGATTTCATCTTGCTTGATTTGTTTGTTTCATTTTAATTCTATTCTGGTGGCATACAGAGCCAAAATTATGAAAACTGTGTCAGTTTCCAAATATATATACTGTATATGGACCTGACTGTATATATAGCACCAAGTGCAAACATCCTTGTTGATCCTGGAACAGCATTCCAAGCAACCAATCACAACTGAGGGAGGCTTTACACCAGAGTTATGCGCTTCTACACCCTTGTAATTCAATTATCATTTCCTTCTGATTTTAGGAATAAATTATGGGTAGAGTTAGGTCTTTGTTTTTGGATAATAATGTTGATCTACAAACATGTCTTTCTTGGGGAGAGAGAGATGTATTTTTGTTTTTTTCCTTGACAGCTTAGCTTTAAAACAGATTAAAACAGTTTAAAAACAGCTTAGTTTTCTTCAAATACAAGATATTCAGTTTTATTTTAGTATCATTGAGATATTAATATACAGTAGCTTCTGTTAATATTTCGAATTAGATTTTATTTTTATTTTTTTGCTTTCAATTTTTTTGTAATTTTGTTGTGTTTGTTATTTTTATTAGTTTTTTTTTTTTGTTTTTAAATGTCTATATAGTTTTATTAATTATTCATTTATTAATTTCAGTTTTAGTTGTTTAAGTACTTCATATTAAAGCAGCAGTCCGTAAGTTTGTTGCCATCTCTGTTTGAAAACCTGGAATTGCAGCTCTGAGTGGAATTATCTTGCTTCCGTGGGCTGTACGCGGATGAATCTAATGTTTTGAGGTGAATGTGTAGCTGTCAATCACCGCAATGGTGTGGATGTTTACTGTACTTCACAATCACAGATTCTAGCCTACGTCTTGGAATATATGACCCAAATAAGAATTTTCACGTATATTGCCATCTGAACAAGTAAGTAACAAGTCTGCCACGTTTGTTCTGCCCAACTGAAGAAAAAAGCATTATAATAAATCGCGCTACCAATGGTGATTAAATCTAACGATCGATTTGGTCACATCACATCAAACTGTGCAAATTATTATTATTGTTATACTTTATTCTCAAATTATTACTCAAACTGTTACAGATGGTAACAGTTCAAAGAGGGAGTGTGCTGGATGTGAGTGGTCCAGAGTGATTTTGCCAGCCCTTTTGCTCACTCTGGATAAGTACAGTTCTTGGAAAGTGGGGAGGGTTGTACCAATGATTCACTCAGCAGTCTAGACTATCCGATGTAGTCTTCTGAGGTCAGGTTTTGTCACTGAGCTGAACCAGACAGTTATTGAAGTGGAGAGGACGGATTCAATGATGGCAGAGTAGAACTGTTTCAGCAGCTCCTGTGGCAGGTTGAACTTCCTCAGCTGGGGAAGGAAGTACAGCCTCTGCTGGGCCTTTTTCACAACTGAGTCAATGTGATTGTCCCACTTCAGGTCCTGAGAAATTGTGGTGCACAGGAATCTGAATGACTCCACTGCAGTCACAGTTCTGTTCATGATGGTGAATGGGGGAAGTGCAGGGGGTTTCTCCTTAAGTCCACGATCATCTCCACAGTTTTGAGCGTTAAGCTCCAGGTTGTTAAGATTGCACCAGACAGCCAGCTCCTTAACCTCCTGTCTGTAAGCAGACTCGTCACTGTCCTGAATGAGGCTGATCAGTGTGGTGTCATCTGCAAACTTCAGGAGTTTGACAGAGGGGTCTTTAGATGTGCAGTTGTTGGTGTACAGGGAGAAGAGCAATGGGGAGAGAAAGCAGCCCTGAAGAGCTCCAGTGCTGATGGTGCGGGTGCTGGATGACAATTTTCCCAGCCTCACTAGCTGCTGCCTGTCTGTCAGGAAGCTGGAGATCCACTGACAGACAGAGGTGGGGGCGGATAGCTGAGTTAATTTGGGCTGGAGGAGTGATGGGATGATAGTGTTAAAAGCGGAGCTACAAACACGATCCTCACATACAGTGCCCTCCAAAAGTATTGGAACAGTAAAGACAAAATTGCTCTGTTGGCTGTGGAGTCAAGACATTTACAAATATGATTAAAAGATGAATATGAGACAAAACTACAGAATGTCACATTTTATTATTGGGTGATTCAACACATAGATGTTTTACCAGCCAAGAAGTTCAGCACTTTTAGAGTTTCATCCCCCTATCTGATGTGAGCATAAGTATTGGAACAGTTGCCTCACAGGTCTTTCTGAGTGATCAGCTGTGACCTATTGCATTCATTCTTCAGATATTAAAAGCAGGGAATATGTCGTATCAGTTATATACATTACTTCTGCATTCTGAATCTTGCATTCGGTGATGACACACACAAACCAGGATGAAGATGAGGGAGCTGACTTTGAAAGTAAAGCAAGCAATTTCGATGCTAAAAGAAAAGAGGAAGTCAATTAGAGCTATAGCAAAAACAAAGGGCATGGAGAAATCAAGAGTTTGGAAACCACCGGCGACACCTGCAACCAACAACTACCTGATCGGCTGAGAAAACAACAGTAGTTGATGACAGACAAATCATAAAAGCTGTGAAAATGAACCCTAAAAGACGTGTCTGTAAAATCACCAACAACTTCCAGAAAGCTGGGGTGATGCTCTGACAATCTTCTGTCCTCAGGAGACTTTGACACAGAATTACAGATGCTACACAGCAAGATGCAAACCTCTGACTAGCACCAAAAATAGAAAGGCAAGATTGGAGTTTGCAAAAAGCACAAAGGTGAGCCATAAGAGTTTTGGAACTGTGTTTATGGACCAATGAGACAAAGATGAACCTTTATCTAAGTGATGGGAAAGCAAAAATGTGGAGAAAAAAAGGGAACTGCAAAAGATCCCAAGCATACAGCCTCATCTGTAAAGCATGGTGGAGGTGGTGTCATGACATGGGCATGTATGGCTGTCTCTGGAAGAGGCCCTCTCAACTTTACTGATGACTTAATGTATGATGACAGTAGCAGAATGAATTTGGAAGGGTACAAAACCATCTTGCCTACCAATATTCAAAATGCCACCAGATTCATTGGGAAGTGCTTCATATTGCATCAGGACAATGACATAAAACACCCTGCCAGTTCAGCCTAGGAGTTTATAAGGACAAAGAAATGGAAAGTCTTAGATTGCCTTAGTCTTAGAAGTCAATCTCCAGATTTAAATCCGATTGAACATGAATTTCACCAGCTGAAGAGGAGAGTAAAGGCAGAAATTCCCCAAAACAAGCAACAATTGGAATTGGCTGCATTAAAGGCTGGGAAAAGTATTTCAAAGGATGAGACCAAGAGTCTGTTGATGTCTATGGGTCACAAACTCACTGCTGTGATTGTGCACAAGGGATGTGCAACTAAATAATAGCTTTTAATCTTTTATATCTGCCTTATGTTCAACTGTTCCAATACTTATGCTCACATCAATGAGTGGGATGAACTCTAAAAGTGCTGTTCTTTTTATTTGGTAAAACATGTATGTGTTAAAACGGCTAATAATAAAATGTGACATTCTGTAGTTTTGTCTCATATTCATCTTTTAATCATATTTGCAAATGTCTTGACTCCACAGCCAACAGAGGAATTTTGTCTTTACTGTTCCAGTCTTTACTGTACTTTTGGAGGGCACTGTAAGTCCCTGGTCTGTCCAGATGCTGCAGGATGAAGTGCAGTCCTATGTTGACTGCATCATCCACAGACCTGTTTGCTCTGTAGGCAAACTGCAGGGGGTCCAGTAAGGGTCCAGTGGAGGCCTTCAGATAAGCCAAACCCAGTCTTTCAAATGATTTCATGGCCACAGACGTTAGAGCCATAGGTCTGTAGTCATTAAGTCCAGTAATTTTGGGTTTCTTTGGGACGGGGATGATGGTGGAGTATTTTAAGCATGAGGGGACTTCGCACAGCTCCAGTGATCTGTTGAAGATCTGTGTGAAGATGGGGGCCAGCTGGTCAGCCCAGGTTTTCAGACAGGCTGGTGACACACCGTCTGGGCCTGGTGCCTTTCTTCTCTTGTTCTTTCTGAAGACCTGGCTCATGTCATCTTCACTGATCTGCAGTGCAGGTGTGGGGAAGAGGGGGGTTGCTGGAGGTGTTAATGGTTGTGTGGAGAGGTGTGCAGGGCAGGTGTGGGGTGTTTTTTCAAACCTGCAGTAGAACTCATCGTCTGCCAGTTGTTGATTGAGAGTGCTGGGGGATGGTGTCTTGTAACTTGTGATATCTTTCATACCTTTCCACACTGAAGCAGAATCACTGGAAGAGAATTTGTTCCTTAGCTTGCCAGAATAATTCCCTTTTGCCACTCTGATCTCCTTTTCCAGTGTGTATTTGGCCTGTTTATACAAGACTTTATCCCCCATTCTGTAAGCATCTTCTTTGGCCTGACGGAGCTGTCTGAGTTTTGCAGTGAACCATGGTTTGTCATTGTTGTAAGTTAGATGAGTCTTGGTAGGAATGCACATATCTTCACAGAAACTGATATACAGTGGGTACGGAAAGTATTCAGACCCCCTTAAATTTTTCACTCTTTGTTATATTGCAGCCATTTGCTAAAATCATTTAAGTTCATTTTTTTTTCCTCAATGTACACACAGCACCCCATATTGACAGAAAAACACAGAATTGTTGACATTTTTGCAGATTAAAAAAGAAAAACTGAAATATCACATGGTCCTAAGTATTCACACCCTTTGCTGTGACACTCATATATTTAACTCAGGTGCTGTCCATTTCTTCTGATCATCCTTGAGATGGTTCTACACCTTCATTTGAGTCCAGCTGTGTTTGATTATACTGATTGGACTTGATTAGGAAAGCCACACACCTGTTTATATAAGACCTTACAGCTCACAGTGCATGTCAGAGCAAATGAGAATCATGAGGTCAAAGGAACTGCCTGAAGAGCTCAGAGACAGAATTGTGGCAAGGCACAGATCTGGCCAAGGTTACAAAAAAAATTCTGCTGCACTTAAGGCTCGTAAGAGCACAATGGCCTCCATAATCCTTAAATGGAAGACGTTTGGGATGACCAGAACCCTTCCTAGAGCTGCCCGTCCGGCCAAACTGAGCTATCGGGGGAGAAGAGCCTTGGTGAGAGAGGTAAAGAAGAACCCAAAGATCACTGTGGCTGAGCTCCAGAGATGCAGTCGGGAGATGGGAGAATGTTGTAGAAAGTCAACCATCACTGCAGGCCTCCACCAGTCGGGGCTTTATGGCAGAGTCGCCCGACGGAAGCCTCTCCTCTGTGCAAGACACATGAAAGCCCGCATGGAGTTTGCTAAAAACACCTGAAGGACTCCAAGATGGTGAGAAATAAGATTCTCTGGTCTGATGAGACCAAGATAGAACTTTTTGGCCTTAATTCTAAGCGGTATGTGTGGAGAAAACCAGGCACTGCTCATCACCTGTCCAATACAGTCCCAACAGTGAAGCATGGTGGTGGCAGCATCACGCTGTGGGGGTGTTTTTCAGCTGCAGGGACAGGACGACTGGTTGCAATCGAGGGAAAGATGAATGCGGCCAAGTACAGGGATATCCTGGACGAAAACCTTCTCCAGAGTGCTCAGGACCTCAGACTGGGCCGAAGGTTTACCTTCCAACAAGACAATGACCCTAAGCACACAGCTAAAATAACGAAGGAGTGGCTTCACAACAACTGTGACTGTTCTTGAATGGCCCAGCCAGAGCCCTGACTTAAACCCAATTGAGCATCTCTGGAGAGACCTAAAAATGGCTGTCCACCAACGTTTACCATCCAACCTGACAGAACTGGAGAGGATCTGCAAGGAGGAATGGCAGAGGATCCCCAAATCCTGGTGTGAAAAACTTGTTGCATCTTTCCCAAAAAGACTCATGGCTGTATTAGATCAAAAGGGTGCTTCTACTAAATACTGAGCAAAGGGTCTGAATACTTCGGACCATGTGATATTTCAGTTTTTCTTTAATAAATCTGCAAAAATGTCAACAATTCTGTGTTTTTCTGTCAATATGGGGTGCTGTGTGTACATTAATGAGGAAAAAAAATGAACAAATGATTTTAGCAAATGGCTGCAATATAACAAAGAGTGAAAAATTTAAGGGGGTATACTATATAAAGTATGAATACTTTCCGTACCCACTGTAAGATGTTACAAACTGATATAAGATGTTACAGTCTCTGTGAGCTCATCCAGATCGTTTGCAACAGCTTCAAAAACAGTCCAATCAGTAAGGTCGAAACAGGCTTGTAAAACCTACTCTGTTTCATTAGTCCATCTTTTAAAAGCTCTTAATACAGGTTTAGCAGATTTAAGTTTCTGCTTGTAGGTCGATATAAGATGAACCAAACAGTGATCAGAGAGTCCTAAAGCTGCCTGTGGGACAGAGTGATATGCATCTTTTATCGCTGTGTAACAGTGATTCAATATATTATATATTGCTCCAATATCTTAAACACTATTGCTCCATTAAAGATGAAAAAACATAAACATAATCCAATACCTTGGCATAATGATACCACTCGTTCCCTTAGGCAGACTTGTAGAAGTGCGGAACGTAAATGGAAAAAAGATAGGCTACAAGTCTCATATGAAATCTTACGGGACTATCTCTCTGCCTTTCAGCGAGCTGCCAAGGCTGCAAAGTGTAGATCCTTTTCAGAGTTAATCAGACAAAACAGCCATAAACCAAATATTTTATTTTCCACTGTTGAGTATGCACTCCATCCAGCTGTCAACATTTTTTCTGAGGTATCTGTCTCTCTGTGTGAGAATTTTGCTAATTATTTTAATGACAAGATCTCTCAAATCATGTCTGCTGTATCAGTGTCATCATACGAATTGGTTGATGTTCTACACTCTGGTTCTACCTGGTCTCTTTTCGAGTTTGTTAACCTGAAAACCTTAATTAAAACTCTGTCTAGCCTGAAACCCACAATGTGTCCTCAGGACGTTATTCCAACACGTTTTCTTGGACAGATCATTGACACTGTCGGTCCTGATTTGTTGTCTATTATCAATAAATGTCTCCAAACTGGGAGTGTCCCCCATGACTTCAAACTTGCCACAGTGCGACCACATCTTAAAAAACCAAATTTGGACTCGACATTGCTGGCTAATTTTCATCCGATTTCAAATTTGCCTTTTTTATCAAAAATATTAGAGAAAATTGTCTCAAATCAACTTCAATCTTATCTGTCTCACAATTCTATTCATGAAAAATTTCAGTCTGGTTTTAAATCCTGCCACAGCACTGAGTCTGCCCTCTTAAGAGTTCTAAATGATGTCATGTTTACGGATTCTGGCCAGTTTACAGCTTTAGTTTTGTTAGACCTTAGCTCTGCCTTTGATCTGGCCAACCATGATATTCTTATATCTCGTCTTGAGGCATGTGTTGGTTTACGGGGCACAGTATTACAGTGGTTTAGGTCATATCTCACCAATAGGAGATATGTCGTCAACATTGAGCATCATTTCTCCTCTGAGATGCATTTAAGATCTGGTGTACCTCAAGGATCGATTCTTGGTCCAGTATTGTTCTCACTTTATATGCTTCCTTTAGAGCTTATTCTTAACAAGCATGGAGTCTCTTTCCATCTATATGCAGGTGACACCCAAATTTACATCCCCTTAAAGCGTGGCAATAAGCACGCCATTAAGCCCATTTTGGATTGCCTGGAAGAGCTGAAACTTTGGCTTGCAATAAATTTTTTATGCCTCAATGAGAGTAAAACTGAATTCATTATGTTTGGTCACAATGATCAAAGTGTATATGATTTCGAAACTACATCTCTGTAACCATACAGTACCACTTGTGTCAGAAACTTGGGTGTTTGGTTCGACAATAACCTCAAATTTGATAAGCAGATAAGTTCTGTTGTTAAGTCCTGTTTTTATCATATCCGGCTTCTCTCCAAAGTGAAATCGTTTCTATCATTACAGAAGCTTGAAATCACACTACACGCCTTTGCTATATCTAGGCTTGACTACTGTAATTCTCTGTACATTGGTGATCCTCAGTCCTGTGTTTCTCATCTGCAGTTAGTCCAGAACGCAGCAGCTCGGCTTCTTACTGGAAAGCGCAAATACGTTAGTATTACACCGGTTTTAATCTCACTTCATTGGCTCCCAGTAAAGTACAGAATTGATTTTAAAATTCTTCTGTTTGTTTTTAAATCTCTACACAGTCTGGCCCCACTGTACTTAACTGAGTTGTTACAGCCACATACTTTGTCGAGATCGCTCAGATCTACTAATTCTGATCTTCTACATGTTCCTGAGTCAAGGCTAAAAACGAGAGGTGACAGTGCCTTTTCTGTTGTCAGCCCAAAACTTTGGAATAGTCTCCCCTCTCATATCAGAACTGCTCCAACCTTATCGGTTTTTAGATCCACTCTAAAGACCTATTTTTTTCTCGTTGGCGTTTGATATTCCATGATAAATTGTCTCTGCCCTTGCGTTTGGAACGCCACACATTTTTATAGCCTGTGTATATTTTGTGAATATCTAAGTTTTATACTGGATTAAAAAGGTGTACAGCTGTTGCTGTGTTTTAATTTGCTTATTGTTTGTATAGTGTTGTAAAGCACTTTGGTCAACTTTGGTTGTTTTTAAACTGTGCTATATAAATAAAATTTTATTGTATTGTACTCTCTCTGGTGGGACATGTAACATGCTGTCTGTATTTTGGCAGTTCACGGGAGAGATTTGCTTTATTAAAGTCCCCGAGAATGATTAAAGCAGAGTCCGGGTGTTGTTGTTCTGTGTCTGTGATCAGATCAGCTAGTTTCTGTAAAGCGGAGCTCACGTGCGCTTGCGGAGGAATGTAAACACTCACCAGAATGAACGAACAAATTTCCCGCGGCGAGTAGAAAGGCTTGCAGTTAATGAAGAGCGTTTCTAGATTTGAACAGCACATCTTCTTTAACACAATGACATCTGTACACCACCTCTCATTGATGTAAAAGCACGTCCCGCCACCGCGCGATTTCCCCGTGATTCTGCGTCGCGATTCTTCACACTACACACTTCACAGACACTACACACTACACGCTTCACAGACACTACACACTACACACTACACGCTTCACAGACACTACACACTACACACTAGTATCTCTCAAGATGGGTCATCGAGGCTTAATCGGGAAGATCAGGCCCTTTCTTTCGGAACATGCATCACAACTCTTGTTCTGTCCAGACTTGACTATTGCAATGCTCTCTTGGCAGGTATTCCAGCCATTTCCATCAAACCTCTACATTTAATCCAAAATGCTGCTGCAAGATTAATCTTTAATGAGCCGAAAAGAACGCACGTCACACCTCTGTTCATCAATTTGCACTGGCTACCAATAGCGGCTCTCATAAAATTCAAGGCATTAATGTTTGCATACAAAACTACCTTTGGCTCTGCACCCCTTTACCTAAATTCAGTACTTCAGACCTATGTGCCCTCTAGAAACTTGCGTTCTGCAAGTGAACGCCGCATTAATGTTCATCCCAAAGAGGCACAAAATCACTTTCACAGACTTTTTCATTAACTGTTCCCATCTGGTGGAATGACCTGCCCAACTCAATCCGAGCAGCTGAGTCCTTAGCCATCTTCAAGAAACGGCTAAAAACCCATCTCTTCCATCTTTATTTGACCCTCTAACTCTAGTATTCTCTATTCTAATTCTATTTGATCTATCTGTCTTATTTTTATTAAAAAAAAAAAAAAAAAAAAAAAAAACACACACACTTGACCCTCTATCAATTGCATATTTATTCTCTAACTGCTAACGTTATTTTTCTTTAAAAACTAACACTAGCTTTATTTTTTTTCTATATTCTATCTACTTTTTTTCTTTAAAATAAAAACTTACTGAGACTTGTCATAGCACTTGCATGTTGTTGCTCTTTTGTTGGTTTTGATTGCTTCTATTGTCCTATTTTGTAAGTCGCTTTGGATAAAAGCATCTGCTAAATGACTAAATGGAAATGGAAATATATTGTTTACATAGCAACGGTTGCCAACCACATCTATACCGCTCTGCAGTTAATGTTTCGAGAAACCATGAAGCGCCTCACCACTGCTCAAGCTTATCCCGGTCGTGTACTTTATCTGTCCATGTGGGAACTGCCCTCATTATGGAAATATCACGAGTTTTTCTGAAAAGCGCATGAATTCAACAGATCCGCACTGAGAGCGACGCTAACCGGAGCAGGACGCACAACACGGAGATCAGCAGATGCATTGTCAAAATAAAAGTCCTTCCATGTTCGCTCAAGTTTAAAGTCCCCCAGGCTTGATATTGTTTGGATTTCTTTCGTGACTGCCTTGATTTATTATTATTATTATTATTATTATTATTATTATTATTATTATTAGCCTATTTGTATTATTTACTGTATATTGTTTAGTGTACTTTTCTCGTGATTGGCTTGATTTTTGTTTTGTTTAATATGGAATGCTTACTGTGACTGCATTAAAATAATTCTTATTTTGATTTAGTATTGGTGATGCTGTGTAGTTTGACGTGGGTGCTTTATTTTGGTGTATCTGCTCTATCGGCACGTGGCTGTCTTGATCCAAAGCACAGCAAAAACAGTAATATTGTTACTGCTTGCTATGATGCTAAAAATTCAGCTTTGATCACAGAAATAATACATTTCAAAATATATTCAAATAGAAAGCAGTTATTTTAATATATATATATATATATATATATATATATATATATATATATATATATAATTCACAATATTACTGTTTTTGATGTACTTTGGATGAAATAAATGCAGGCTCGGTGAGCAGAAGGGACCTTTTTAAAAAAACATTACAAATCTTACTGTTCAAAAACCTTTGACTGGTAGCGTTACATAAATGGACAGGTTTGCACAGGGGTGAGAGAAAGCTAAATCATCTGAAAATGTTGCTAGTGTAATGACTTTTGTGTTTACAGTTACAGAGAGACGAAGCAAGAACGTGGAGTTCATCAGACAGAAAGCTGTGTTGTTGGAAGAGATTGTTTAGGAGCACAAATAGCTTACAGATGCTCTAAAAGCCACAGAACTTCACTTTTGATTCCATGGTGTCTTTGTAAGAATAATTTAATAATGTAACGGTTTGCAAACCATGTGTACATTAAATATGAAAGATAGATTTGTGAGTTCCCAAGCATTGTTTATTCATTGAAACAGGACTTATTTTCCAATCTCAGAAATGTGGAGAGTCACATATCATCTGAAGATTATATGAAGAGTTTAGCCGAGTGTTGAACATACATCTGAACGTGAACATGAGCTCTTCACAAAACTCAGATCATCTGAATAGACTGCCAGACAGTGCATTTCAGTGATACTTACTGATGCTGGAATACAAATGTCTTCTTTTCAGAAATCACGTTTGTCATCATAAAGCACCTGTCATATAGTGAACTCAGAGCTGATGGAGCTAAAGAAGAGTGCTTTTGTTGCTCTGTGCTCTTTGAGTTTTGAAGTTAGAATAAAAATCCTTCTTTCAGGCTGGAGCCTGCTGTGGATGGACAGTGATAAGGAGTTAATCAGTAAACAGACAGGATCAAAGTCACACTGTTCTCACATTCATCTGCTTCTTCTCTTTCTTCTTCTTTTACTCCAGTCTTTGCATGCTGCAATCATTTTATTATCATGTTACATAATGAAAGAAAACTCAGGCACACTCTCTGTTTGATGTCGTTATAACACACTCATCCATCCATCCATTCATCCTCCTCTGTAGGGTCTCGTCTGGGACAGATGACAGTCCATCACAGTATTATAAATCTGTCATTCATGCTCAGCTGAAACACTGCAGCAGCTAGTGTGGAGTTTCTGCTAAGACCATGTGTTTCTGAAATCTAAGCAGATGCAGGATCACATTCATAATAACTGACTGTCTGTCTGTGCTTCTGAAACAGTGCTGCTTCCAGCTTTTCTTCACAAGGCACCTGTAATAAAGTTGTGTTTACCGCAGAGAAAGATTGATCAGATGAGGTTCAGGTTCAAAAACTCATTGCACAATGGAAGGGAAATGTTTGATTTAGCAGCACCCTCCTGATTGTGTAAAGCTGTAAAAAGCATAGAAGACTGAAGAGAGAACAGAAAATATAAGCTATATATCCCTCACTGCATTGTTTGCTCCCGGAATAAGCGCTTGGCTCATGCCGAGTCAAATGAACTCCAAAATTAAAAAATCGTAAGGTTTAGTTTTTTCGCTATTTTTAATTGTTTGTAAAACATACTTTTTCAAACTGGTCCTAGACGGTTTGTCTGGTTTTCACCAAAATTGGCTCAGATCATCTTCAGACCATGCTGGCAAAAAGTTATGGAATTCAAGTTGAGTAGTCAATCCGTTCTTGAATAACGCGCAAACAAATTCTACGAAAAGCACTCAAAAATGGATCTGAGGCGATATCTCTGCAACGGTTTGGCGTATTGAGACCAAACTTGTGTGTGTTATAACAAGCATGACCTGAGACTACCTGCAGTGTTTCGGCGCAGTGCCACCTAGTGGTGAGGAGATATGACAAAAGGCTATTTTTGCTCATAACTTTTCAGTAGTTTGGCCAAAAATCACAAAACTCTGTAGTCTGTCTCTTTAGATTCGGTGCATCATGCCGAGTCAAACCATACCCAATTTTCCCATGTCAGCCATTTTGGGAGTCCGCCATTTTGAATTATGTCATAAAATGCTATATTTTATGAACACATTGACGTATCATTACGAATCTCGGTATGTGTCTTCGGCACCATGCCCTGACAGTACTCAAAAAGTTTGGGGCAGTGCCACCTTGTGGTCAAAAGTTATAATGAAAATTCCAAAAATGCTAATAACTTTTGCTTACATTAGCCTATTGTAATGAGACTGATGTTGATAGATTCCTTGGATCATGCCGAGAACACCGATACCAATTTTGCCATAATTGGCTGAATTTCCTGTCCGCCATTTTGACTCATGTTGAAAACCTACTTTTTCGAACTCCTCCTAGACCGTTAGTTCGATTTTCACCAAATTTGACTCGGATCATCTTCAGACCAAGCTGGCAAAAAGATATGCATTTCGTGTATATATACAATTTTTTTTTTTAGCGCATCAACAAATTTGCTGGAAAGATGCCAAACTGCATCTGAGGGCTGTATCTCTGCAAAGCTTTGACATATTGACACCAAACTTTGTGTGTGTCGTTGTCACCTCACACTGACCAGGCCACATCAATTTGGTAACAGCGCCACCTATTGGTCAAGAGTAATAAACCATTCATTAACCATTAATTATGAATTTTCCATAAATTCTAATAACTTTTCATTAGGTTAGCCTATTGTAAGCAAACTGGTCTCAAAATATTCCGTGGGTTATGCTAAAAACATAGACACCAATTTTGCCATAGTCAGCCGAACTTCCTGTCCGCCATTTTGATTTATGTTGAAAACATACTTTTTCAAACTCCTCCTAGACCGTTGGTCCGATTTTCACCAAAATCGAGTCAGATCATCTTCAGACTGTGCTGACAACATTTTATGGATTTCGTGTCAATACACAATACATTTTTGTATAGCGCCGCAACAAAGTTGAGGCTTGATGCCAAACTGCATTTGAGACTGTATCTCTGCAAAGCATTGACATACTTTACTTTACTTTTAGTCATTTAGCAGACGCTTTTATCCAAAGCAACTTACAAATGAGGACAACAGAAACAATCAATTGTAATATTAAAACAACTAAAACTGATCCAAAACTAAAAGCAAAAACTTTATAAATAGTATATATACACACACATTAAAAAAATAATTAAATAAAAATGAGAAATGCATATGACAAAATTTCTAAACTTAACGTTTAAATGAAAACAAAATAAAGCTACAAACAATTCAAAATATTAAGAGAACAAAAGGTATGAGAATGTAATGATGATTCTAACATAAAACTAAGCCAAACACCAAAAACAACTACGTGTATGTACACACACACACACATCCATAAATTCAATATTATTTCATTTCCATGTAGTTGAAGTACTAAAATAACTCAAATTAAATAAAACTAAAACTTAACTTATACAGACATAATAGAAAAAAAAACTAATAAAATGACAAACATTACTACAACTGTAACTAAAATTAAAATAGATAACATATACAAATCAAACTACATTAGTTTAACAGTAATCCTAAAAAAATAACTGTGCCAAACATACAAGTAAGAAATGGTTATAAAAACTGAAAGAGAAGTGAAACAAGTAATAGGAAAGAGAATAAATGAAAAGTGTTACTTATCCCTTGCCGGTGTCCATGCCCGGTGGGGTCGCTCGGTAGAGTCGATGGTCTTTACACACTTCGGGCTTCACACGAAGAGGGTTTCACACGAGGGCTGCCGCGACCGCGACCACTGCCGTGGTATAATAACCTTTTTTATACCCGTCTAACAAATCACTAATTGAATTCAGCTGGACACACTTTCCTGATAATCACAATAAATGGCCATGCAAGCGCAGACACTAACAAGGTACGCCATACGGTACGAGACCAAATGCGATTTCAGCACGTCTCCACTCAGTAAACAAAACAAGCGTTTCCTAGCAATGGCAACTGCGCTAAACATTAATGAGACAAGTAAATACACTTACGAGCTACTTTTAACTTCCGCTGATAGACTGCTTCTCTCAAAGAGTATTTCTTACACCGTCTTCTGCTGATGCTTGAACACACTTTCCTGTTAATCACAATAAATTGCCATACTGACACCAAGCTCTGTGTGTGTCATTGTCAACTCACACAGAACACACCACAGCACCACCTATTGATCAAAAGTGATAATCCATTAAGGCATATTACTAGTTGTTGTATTTATGATTTTTCAGCCGTTTCAACTACAATCATTCTAAAGCAGCTTTAATTACTCATTGTTGCAGTTCCTCATTTTGTCTCTGCTGTGCTTGGCCCCGTAATTGCTGCTTGCAGCTATATTTATTATTATTATTATTATTATTATTATTATTATGTTGAAAACAGCTGAGTAGAATTTTTTCAGGTTTCTTTGATGAATAGAAAGTTCAGAAGAACAGCATTTATCTGAAGTAGAAATCTTTTGTAACATTATAAACGTCTTTATCATCACTTTTGATCAAATTAAACCATCCTTGCTAAATAAAATTAATTACCTCCACCCTGTCAGGATTGTCTTGTGTGTCTTGTGTTTCCCTTCCTCGTGTCCGCCACTCACCCAAGGCCACCGCCGTCTGCGGCTGGTCCCAGCAAGATGGACGGACTATAGCTTGGTTCGGCTGCCACGCCGCCATTCGCGGCGAAGTCAAGGCCGCTGTTCGCGGCTCACCCAAGGCTGCCGCCGGCAGTGAAGTCACGCACACCGCCGATCGCGGCTCACACAAGCCCGCCGGCCACTGCTCCCTCGGCGCTCCTGGACATGGAGCTGCACCCGGGGTTTGCAGCTCTACTCCTCCCTCCTGTTCCTGCACCTCGAACAGGCCTGCCAGAGCGCCCTCCAGTGCCCACACCTAGAACTCACCTGCCAGAGCGCCCTCCAGAGCCCACACCTCGAACGCTCCTGTCAAAGCTCCCTCCAGTGCCCGCACCTCGAACGTGCCTGCCAGAGCACCCTCCAGTGCCCGCTCCTCGAAAGCGCCTACCAGAGCGCCCTCCAGTGCCTGTCCCAAGTCAGGTCATGTCCCCTGTTGTCTTCTCCAGTCCTCCGGAACCTAGTCTAGTCGGTCTTGTCAGTCATGTCTTGTCTGTGGGGGTTCCGTTGAAGCCAGAAGCTTCTCTTGTCATGACCAAGGAGGCCATTCCCAAGCTGCTTGCTTCGCGGAATGCCCCTACAGAAGCGGTTCCCGAGTCTACCCCTGAGAGGGCCCCTGACGCCTCAGCCAGCACACGGAGTGCTGGTAAGCCCCAGTCGTGTCCACAATGGTCCTGGGATTCCGAGCCTAGCCCCATTGGGGCTCATGTTCCAGAGGATAACCCACGGAAGACTCCAGCTCCTGTTCCCCAGTCAAGCCCAAGAAGGGCTCCAGTTCCCGAGTCGAGCCAGGGGGAGGCTCCAGTTCCCGAGTCGAGCTCAAGGGAGGCTCCAGTTCCCGAGTCGAGCCCGGGGGAGGCTCCAGTTCCCGAGTCGAGCCCGGGGGAGGCTCCAGTTCCCGAGTCAAGCCCGGGGGAGGCTCCTGATCCCCAGTCGAGCCCGGGAGAGGCTCCTGATCCCCAGTTCACCCCAGAGAGGGCTCCTGATCCCCAATTCAGCCCAGAGAGGGCTCCTGATCGCCAGTTCAGCCCAGAGAGGGCTCCTGATCACCAGTTCAGCCCAGAGAGGGCTCCTGATCGCCAGTTCAGCCCAGGGAGGGCTCCTGATCTCTAGTACAGCCCAGGAAAGACTCCAGATTCCCCTTTAAACCCAGAGAGGGCACCTGGGGGGGGGTAGTATGGCTATTCCCATAGTGGCTGCACCGCCATGGCCTCCTGAGCTCCCTGCACCGCCATGGCTTCCTGAGCTCCTTGCACCGCCATGGCCTCCTGAGCTCCCTGCGCCGCCATAGTCTCCTGAGCTTCCTGCGCCGCCATGGCCTCCTGAACTCCCTGCACCACCATGGCCTCCAGAGCTCCCTGCACCGCCATGGCCTGCTGAGCTCCCTGACCTGCCATGACCTCCTGAACTCCACCCCCCGGCTTCATAATCCTTGTAGAAATGAATTAACCAGCACTTAAAGGGTTAGTTCAGCCAAAAAAGTTCTGTCATTAATTACTCTCCATGTCGTTCCAAACCTGTGAGACCTTCATTCATCTTTGGAACACAAATTAAGATATTTTTGATGAAATCCGAGAGCTTTCTGATCCTCCATAGACAGCAACGCAACTGAAATGTTCCCAGACCCAGAAACATACAAAGGACATCAGTAAAATAGACCATGTGACATCACTGGTTCAATCATAATTTTACAAAGCTACGGGAATACTTTTTGTGCGAAAAGAAAACAATAATAACGACTATTCAACAATTTCTTCTCTTCCGTGTCAGTCTGATGTCCTTACTGTGTTTCTGGGCCTGGGAACATTTTAGTTACATTGCTGTCTTTCATCAACAATATCTTACTTTGTGTCTTGAAGATGAATGAAGGTCTTACAGGCTTGCAACGACATGAGGGTGAGTAATTTTCATTTTTGGGTGAACTATCGTTTTAATGTCAATACACAGTGTTTTTGTAATGCTGCAGTAAGCCAGTATAGAGAGCAGCAGATACACACGAACTCACTGTGATTGACAGCATAAAGTGTGTTACCATGGCAACAGTGTTTGTGATGACCAGTGAAAGACAGAGGGCAGTGCTGAGCTGCAACACACACACACACACACACACACACACACACACACACACTGGTATTCCTGTCATTATGGGTAATGTTTTATCTACTGTACAGACTGTATTTTCTATCCTCTTACCCTACACCTAAACCTCCCCTCACACTCAACTACAGGCACTTTTTTGTTCTCAAACATCTTACAGCAGTGCTCGCCTGCGACTGACGGTCACTGCATACAGCATTCACACTCATCACTGCTTCATATCAGCTCATAACCGCAGTTAAACAGGCCTCTGCTCAGCATGCTTAGGTTTGGCTGTTGGACTGTAAGATACCATTGAAAGATCGTGTGTTTTGAGTTAGTTTGGAGTGTGTTTTGATGAGATGATGCAGCACAGCTCCTCCTATCTCCAGCTCTTCAGGGGCCCGTATGGAGGACCGCAGGGACGTGATGTAGCTTTTAGCAGCCGGTTGCTAGGTACCAGTCTCCAGACGCATGCACACAGAAACCTGAAGCAGTTCAGAAGTGTTATTTTAGAGGATCTAGGGTTACATCAAACCAAATCTTTCCATTCATCTTAAGAAAGGCCAAACACTTAAAAACATGAAGACAGTGAATCATGGCACATGGGTCGAAGATGTTCATCTAGTGCACGTTTGCATTTGAACACTACTTGAAATGTAAACTGATATTTTCTACTGACACACTACAGCACAAGATAGAAATAACTGACTTAAAACCATTTTTTAGCTGGTAAAAATACTAGTGTTCTAATAATGGCCACCACTGTGTATAAAACACACATTATACACGCAACACAGCACAAGTTAAGGTTTCTGGAACTTTTTGTTTCAGCTGTTTATGGGTAAATATTCCCGTTTTCATCCAGCGCTCTGTTTGTTCGGTTCTGAAGTGTTAAACTCCACATAGTAATCTAACTTTTAATTCACAGACCCACAAAATCCATTTTATTTTTTCTTACATTCTGTGTGTTTTCTATTTTATCTTTTCTGAATTCTGTGTTTTATGATTCAATGCAAACTTATCATCAAAAATGCTGTCTAATGAAATGAATGAATACAGCTTTAAAAATGTAAAACAATTTTTTTTAAATAAAATAAATCGTACTAATTAAACATTTTTCTATTTATTTTTTTTAATTTATACAGAATTGTATAAATTAAAACAGATGAAAAATATCTTGGTTGTATGATATTTCTTCTTCTTCTTCTTCTTCTTCTTCTTATTATTATTATTATTTTGAGAATTTCAATTTATTATAAAACGGTTAGTTCCAGTCCTTGATTCTGATTGGTCAGCAGCTGTGACCGCTTCACCCAATGGTTATGTATATCACTGCGCAACACCATTAGCAACACACTCAATACAGCATCAAAACTGTTCCATGTATTATGTATTTCACCAAAGTTAACTTTATTATTAATGTAATGAAGTATGAGTGACCCCTGCTTGCGTTATGTTGCGTCATTCACCTTGCGTCATTTTGAGGCCACGCCCTTCTCCTCGAGCGGGAGATCTGTTGATGCTCTGAGGGAGCATTACTGTATTTATTAGTTTTCCGTTTTAGGTATGATTTTCTATGTCCATATGTCCATTAGTTTGCTCTGCGATTTCGCTTGCAAACACGCTGTGCTGTGAAATGGTCTGTTTTAAACTAAAAAGACAGAAAACAGACGTTTTCTCACGCTGAGAGATAAGCAGATGGTTGTCGTAAGGTTATATGGTAGCGTAGTTTTAGTTTAGCTCCATAAGATGAGGCTTATTACAGCCAGAGCTGCGACCACTGATCTAACGTTATATAACGCGACAGAGCGTCCGTTGCAAATCATTTCAACTTTATGAAAGTGAAAGTCGTGACGTATTGTCAAGTACGGTGACCCATACTCGAAATTGGTGCTCTGCATTTAACCCATCCAAGTGCACACACACAGCAGTGAATAGTGAACAAACACGCACACACACACCGTGAACACACACCCGGAGCAGTGGGCAGCCATTGCTCCAGCGCCCGGGGAGCAATTGGGGGTTCGGTGCCTTGCTCAAGGGCACCTCAGTCATGGTATCGAAGGCAGAGAGAGTGCTGTTCATTCACAATTCCCACCTTCAATTCCTGCCGGTGTGAGAATAGAACCGGCAACCTTCAGGTTACAAGCCCAACTCTCTAACCATTAGGCCACGACTTCCCCACATGTCAGTGTCATGTGGGGAAGTCGCACTGTGTATGTCAGTGCGTCATAAATAGAAGGAGGTGGAGATTGACACGGTGTAATGATTATACTGTAGATCAGCTCACAATAGTTTGAATAGACAGCAGTTTCACTGTATTTGCAGAAATTTCAAGTAAATATTAAGGCATAATGTGTGTGGCTACATTGACTATGATATTACAGTACTGTTCATAACCGCAGCGGTAGCTGAGGAAACGTCTCGGGTTACTTGACTGTAATCCTGTTCCCTGAAAAAGCGGGAACGAGATGCTGTGTTTCAATAACGCTGATGAGAACATTCTTTGTTCGACCGGTTGTGAAGCACGTGTGTCAAATACGCCAAGAATTGGCTTAAATAACCTCGGTGGGTGATGTCATTGATCACGTACACCTGCAGGTTATAAATAGACGTGAGACATACACATCTTCAGGTTAAACCTTTGTCTGAAGAGACATCCAGACACGCCTACAGTGCGACATTGAGGCGCAGCATCTCATTCCTGCTTTTTCAGGGAACAGGGTTACAGTCAAGTAACCCGATACGTTCCCTATCAAAAGCTACTCTCGATGCTACATTTCAATAACGCTGATGGGAACGAGAATACCAACGCCGCCACACTGGAAGTGTCCGGACCCCCCAAGGTTGTGTAGTGTGTGCGCACAAACATTGAAGAGGTCTCAGACATGACTCTAGGATGTTGACTCAAGGACACGAGAGCCCGGAGTAGCATGGACATCCAAACTATCGAGTCTGACAAATGTGTGCGGAGAGGACCAGTCTGCCGCACCACACACTTGATGCAAGGGGACACCTCTTGCCAGAGCCTTAGCATAGGATGCAACCCACCTGGTTGAATGGGCCCTAACTCCTAGAGGTGAAGCTTGACCGCACGCCTCGTAGGCTAGGGTAATAGCATCCCTCACCCGATGTGACATTGTTTGTCTAGTGGCAGCCATAGCACATGAAAAGCTGCTCTGATTTAAGCCACTGGCTAATGCGGTGGATGTAAATCTGAAGAGCATGTACTGGACACAGTAAATGAAGTCCTTCTTGCTCTGGTGTCATGAATGGCGGAGGTCTGAAAGCTTCAAGAATGACCAGAAAATAATAGGGTGAGGATGCAAAATAGCTTGACCAGCCCAGGGGCAATGTCTAAGCAGGATGACGAGATTGACAGAGCCTGCAAATCCCCAATTCTCATCAGAGAAATAATAGCCATGAGAAAAACCATCTTTAGAGTCAGAAACCTAACAGGCGCTGACTCTAGTGGTTCAAAATGGGGTCCCAACCATACCCTTTGGGCACTAAGGCCAAGTCCGATGGGCGGCCTCAACCGCTGAGCTCCATGAATGAAGTAGGCAACTAGAGGGTGCTTTCCCACAGAAACACCATCAATCAGAACACGTCAAGCCGAAAAAGGCAGCCACATAGACTGTAAAAGTACCAGGACGTGTGCCTGAGGACAATTTCTCTTGCAGAAACTCCAGCACTGAAACAACCTGGCAGTGAACTGCGTCTGCATGGTGTGTCATACACCAACTTTCGAAAAAGCACCATCTTGGGGCATAACTTCTAGTCGAAGGTGTCCTAACAATCAGAATAGTCAGTAGTACATCTGCTGGAAACCCAGAATCTCTTGCGGTCCCCCTCAGTGGCCAGAGATGAAAGATTCCAGAACTCAGGCTGGGGATGAAAAACTGTCCCTGTGCCTGAGATAGAAGAACTCTCCTGACCGGAATCGCCCACAGCGAGCCGTCAAGGAGGGTTATTAGATCTAGGAGACACACTCTGGTCGTTCAACGGGGCGCTATCAGTCAGTGGTTGACATATCTCATTGACATACCTTGGCCAGGACTCCTGGGAGCAGAGCGATCGGGAAGAACGTGAGAGAGAAGGGTGGTTCGCATGCGTCGAGGACGCAGAGGATCGTCCCTTCCTGAAAGAAAGCAAGCCTCGAGTGGAGCACTCCGATCGAAGTGATTACAGTGCTTGCACTCAGCATCCTCAAGGGCAGCAACAGCATGCTCCAAAATTCGGACAGTGAAACTGCTCCCACATTCATATGCCCCAGAATGTAAATCGCCTTGATGGACTAGAACTTGTCCCACATACAAAGCAGAACCTGCTGTGCTAGCCTGTTCCGGCGGCACGGATGCAGTCTGCCCTGGCTACCTATGTAAATGACTACCACAGTCTTGTCCCCCGCACTAGGACGTGGTAGCCCCTGCTGGAGGATGTATTTCAGGGCCCAAAATACAGCCATCATTCGGAGGCAATTGATGTGCCAATCGAGAAGATGACCTCTCCAGATCCCTTGGGCTGGACGGTCATCCAAGACCGCACCCCAGCCCGTGAGGGAAGCGTCTGTTGTTAGCATCTTGCGACGACAACACGTGCCTAGAGTGGGACCCAAAGTCAAAAACCGGGGTCTGTACCACATAGAAAGGGTACAAGGCCCTAGCGCATAACCCTTATATTCCTCTGGGGATTGGCCCTTAGATTAAATCCCCTGGCTCTGAGCCACAACTGTAATGGTCTCATGTGCAAGACGACCAAAGGTTTCATGTGGATGCAGTTGCCATGAGACCTAGAACTTTCTGAAAGTAACTTTCTGGCCTAGCCTGAAATCCTTCAGGGTGTGCAGAATGGATTCGATACATGTAGGAGACAGCTGTGCCCACATTATGATAGAATCCTGTTAACCCCTAAATACATTGTCCCCTGGGCAAGAGAGAAAACGCTTTCCTTGGTGTTGAGTCTCAATCTCAGATAGTTAAGATGAGCGAGGACAACATCCCGATGTCGAGACACATGCTCTTAAGACTGGGCTAAATCAGCCAGTCGCCGATGCTAAAGCTGCATCGATGCATTTTGCATATGTGCGGGGTGATAAGGCTAGGCCAAAAGGAAGTCAGATACTGGTAAGCTTTACCCCCAAAAGCAAACCTCAGGAACTTCCTGCATTGTGGCAAAATTTCTAAATGAAAGTATGCCTCCTTGAGATCATTGTTGATAACCAATCCCCTGATTGGATCTGAGAAAAACAATCATAGACTGTCAGCACTTTTAACTTGTACGTTCTTAGAAAGTGGTTCAGCCCTCAAAGATCTAGACTGGACGCAACCCCCCATCATTTCTGGGAACCAGAAAATATTGGCTATAGCAGCTCAACTCTCTGTCTAGGAGGGGAGATGTTCTACAACATCCTTGTCCAGCAGAGCTTGCATTTCCTGTGTTAACGAATATGCTTGTTCCGGTTTCACGGTAGTGGAGACCACGCCATTGAAACACGAAGGATGACACGCAAACCATATCCTGTAGCCCTCTTATGGAGTCCTTACTACCCAAGGAGAGATTATTTGGCAGTAGCTTCCACACTGCCAAATTCTCTGAAAGGGGTGACACTTTGTTTTGCTGGGGGGGAATGTTAAATATTTAGTGTCCTGAAACACGGCAGGAAACAACCAAACATGTAACATATAACTGGAGATTGCTGACCCCGAAACACCAGTGATGGCAGAAGCTGTACAGTGATCCCCTAAGGGTGCCAGGAAGGAGCCCTTACTCTCCTAGTTGGAGTTTTCCGTGGCCCTCCCCGAGGGGACACACCCATTGTCCTGGGCACAGCCTCAGGACTTCCTTCTGGTTGTAAAGACCGTTTTTAGGTCCGGTTCCCTCTTGGCTGTTGAGTGCTACGAGCTTTTCCCCAGTCTTTATGAGGGGGCGCATGGCTCGCACACTCTCTTTTGGGCTTCTCGCCTCAGAGGAGCTGGGCCGTGTTGGGACTGGGTGGCCGACAGCCCCGACACTAGAGCACGGTGGGGGAGAAACTTATTGAAAGCTTTCTCGAGCTTCCTTGCCTCCCTGCGCTCAGATCTTTATGAACGTCAGTCTGATATGCCTGCAGAACCGCCGTGGTGTGCAGGACAGCACCAGGATGACCTGCTGCATGAAACGCCCTCCCTACAAGTGTAGATGTTGCTCTACATGGCTTGGTAGGGAGCGCTGACATTTCGAGTGATGATGCACCCCCAGGGGAAAGATAGCACACTAGAGTCTCCTCCACCTGGGGTATCATCATGTAGCCCTGTGCCTTTGAATCCACAATAATCGAAAAATTCAAGGTTGAGACACAAAAAAACACAGGACAAATACAGCTTACTCCATGAATAAGTTCTCTCATCATGGAGGTCACTAAAGAAGGGGAGAGACCATGGCTGAGCTCCCTCCCCCAGACCACCTGACAGCAAACTGTCATCTAGTTTGGAGCGTCTAGGGGTCTACTGCTCTTGTGGCCAATCCAGCTTTAATCTGTTCACACTGCACGAGTCATCACCTTGAGTAACTCCTCATTCGTTACAATCGCTGGGGAAGCGCTCGTGAGGTGGCGCTCTCAATTTCCATAACTACAGAATCAAAGCGGGCGTGAACCCCCCCCCCAGCCAGATCAAAGTGCGATCTTAACGAGGGCTCAACGGCTCGTTCTTTGTAAAAGAAGGCGAGCCGAACACAAAGCACACGGATAGGAAGTGAATCGCAGTGCTCACAGTCGCCGCCCTCGAACGCAAGAGCAGCATGCTCTTACCCCAAACTCTCAAACAAAACTCATGCGAGTCATCTTCAGAGATGAGCCGTAATAAGGAAGCACACATCTCTTGCGTATTGACTCGACAAGCTTTAATTTTCACGTTCACTTTCACTTTACAGTGATACTGCTTTCAACGTGACACACACACACAATGCGGTCTCTGAAGACAAAGAAACCTGAAGATGTGTACGTCTCACGTCTATTTATAACCTGCAGGTGTACGTGATCAATGACGTCACCCACTGAGGTTATTTAAGCCAATTCTTGGCGTGTTTGACACACGTGCTTCACAACCGGTCGAACAAAGAATGTTCTCATCAGCGTTATTGAAACACAGCATCGAGAGTAGCTTTTGACAGGGAACGCTGTATCGCTGCTGTCCCATAAGCGCCACCTGCTGGCAGAGAGTGCATTCTCACTCATGTAGTTTATGTAGCATCATTTCACAAAGCTAAAATCTGACCATTCTGTGTTCGCTTCAAATGCATTTTATGTACAAGGTGCATTTTCTGCTGGAAAATGTGGACATCCTGATATTTCTTAAAAAAATAAATAAATAAATAAAATCCAAGCTTGGAAAGAGCACATGCAAAGCCTTAGTTTGTTTATGTGAAGAGATTTCTTCTATTTGTATTATACATTTATTTATTTGATTTTTGTTGATTAAATATATTTTTTTAATTTCACAAAGAAATGTGCAGAATTTTATCTGAGAAATATTAAAACTTGTCTTTGGTTTATGGCTGTGATGGGAAATACAAGCTATTAACAAAAAGCACAACTTCATATGTCAAAAATGTCAACATATGACAGAAAACTAGATTTTTATGAAACTATCCTCATCCATCGTCTGCTGTGGGAGAATAGACTGGATAATTGTGGTTTGCTGATTGCTGTGAGTGACAGGCATCAAAAACATGAAAGGAAGTTCATGTTTTTGATGTCTTTTTTTTTTTTTTTTTTTTGCATGGATGAATCATTTGTAATAAACCCTGTAATATTCCATAAAACAGTAACTGTCCATTTTGCATTGATTAGTGTGTGTGTGTGTGTGTGTGTGTGTTTTCAGGTGGCAGGCTGAAGAAGGACTTGAGTTATTTCTTGAGCCAGCGCTTTCAGAAAGGCTCAGCAGATCAGCGGCTGCAGGAAAGCATCAGAAACAACCTGTAGCTCTCCCTGTGAGTCCGGCAGAAACACTAAACACACACCAAAACCATCGGCTAGAAAGTCACTGTAAGATTAAACAGGTCATTCACACCCCCAGATGTGACAGAAAACACAGGAGCGCTAGTACCTAAGATCAAGTCGATCAACTTACATCATTTCTAAGATAGCTTCAGTTTTTCACTCCAGTAATTGTAGAAACGCCACATACATGGGTCCAAACAGCCCCCACAATCACAACATTAGACAGAGCAAACACTCCTTCCAGCTGAGCTTTGTCATACTCCTGCCATCATTGAACACAGAGAAACTAAAAGTGTTAAAAAGAGTTACTGCACTTGTGTTAGTGTGTAAAAATGATTCCCGTTTATCAGTCATATGAATGAAATCTATGGTCTAGTTCCTCTTTGCATTAAAACATCTATCTAGAGCAGGGGTCTCCAACCTTTTTTACACCACAGACCAGCTTTGTTTTGAAAATATTCTCATGGACTGATATATATATGTATATATATATATATATATATATATATATATATATATATATATATATATATGTGTGTGTGTGTATATGTATATGTGTGTGTGTGTATATATACATACAGGAGTTTCACAGATATGAACGGATGCAATATACAAAAAACAAGTTGTACAGTAATTGTACATTTTGATTATAATTGACATTAGGGCTGCACGATATATTGTTTCAACATCGATATCTCGATGTGCGCATCCATGATAGTCACATTGCAGGATGTTTGATTTTTAGTATACTGATCGTTATATTTATACTGATTGTTTGACTTTAGTTTTTTCCAATATCGTGCAGCCCTAATTGACACACAGTAGCTCAGTGAGGTCTAAAGCAGGTGACTGGCGTCCACTAGGGGGCCTCAGCAAACCTCCATGGGGACCTAAGAAGTCTTAAAATGATTTTATTGATCTAATCACTACCCTGAAAAACTGTTTGCAGTTCTTGGGTAAATAAGTTACAATACAAATTACATCTGTTGTTTGTGTAAGCAGCTGGCTAGTCTTTGTCATCTCTGTAGGATTTAGTTGTATTTTGTTGGGCATTTCATGTCTGTAAACAGCAGTATACAGTAGCACAGAAATGAATGTTAAGAAACGATCAAACGAGCGTGTGAGAGCTGGCTGTTGTTCCAGTAGGACTGATGGAGAGCAGGAGCGCTGTGATTCGGAGCAGGCCGTGCACAGATTAAAAAGCTTGTCCTGTTTGATTGCACGTTCTGCTGTGTGTCTGCTGTCATGTGACGCTAAATCCGCTAAACTGCTTCAGTCCTCCGGGTTTGAGGATTATAATGATTGTCTGAATGTGATATATTGGAAAGGGACTCCACTGTGTTCACATGAAGAGACACAGAGACACAGCACATCTAATGAACACAAGAGTGTGAACGCACACAGCAAACACCCGCTCACACTGAGGACAGAAACTATAGTTCCACTGCACAACCTATTTAGATATTTATATTTTACCATTTTATAGATATATTTTAGTTCTCTTAACCGTACCTCAAACCTAAACATAAACACTATCATAGAGAGTATAAAAAGAATATGTAAAATGTAACATTCAAAAACTTTCAATATACCACTAAATGTATATTTTTGAGTCTGTAATCCCATTCCTACCACTAAACCTAATCATATCAATTTATTACAAATATATACAGTATAAAGAAAAGTGTGACAGACTGTGATCACCATCATCATTTAGTGTCACAGTAGTCCTGGTAGATGCTGGTGTGATGCAGTCACAGTCTTCTCTGCCGAATAGCTCTATTGTAGCTCTATTAGTAAAATCTGTTGATTTTAGCAATCTTTGTTAAAAATCTGGTGACAGTTCAAAAATGGGAAAAAGTACTTTTCAAGTTATTTTTTTTTTTTATCCAAAAATTGCATGCCTGTAACTCAAAAAGTATTAACGATATCTTAATGCCCTGTTAGATTTTTGGTCTTACCAAACTTTCCTTCTGTCATCTTCATTTTTAAGGCCCTGTATGGTTCGGTTCCAGAGATACAGGGATCTAAATATGGCTCCAAGAGTAAATTGTTAAATTGTTCACATTTTCAGTGGCCAAAAACCAAATGTGGGTCACTTTGCAAAAATGTGATGCTTCTTTTCTTTTAAAAAGGAATGTCTGAAGAACAAATAATGTTGAAACTAGAAATATATCTTGTTTCCTTCTGTCAAAAAACTGCATTGAACAAACCTGTCTGAGTGCCACAAATATTCTTTCCTAAAGTTTGTGTACCTGTAAATCAAGAAGAATTAAAGATATCGCAATATAATTTTAGATTCTAGTACCTGAACTTTTCTTTTGGAATCTTCATTTTCAAGGCCCTGTACCATTCAGTCCCTAATAAAATGTGACATGAAATAAAATCCATGTGCTTTCTTCTCTGAGGTAAATATATCTGCCAACTGTCATTCTGACTGCCATGACCAGGGTTCCGGTCCGAAGAATCAACTCAGTGAAGAAAGTACACAGATACTTTTTGGGGGATTTCTAGGCATTGATTTTTTTCATGTTGCGTTTTATTAATCTTGATTTTTCACAACTTGTGTGCTTTTCCTCGGTGAGTCGGAGTGAACTGCTGCACTAATAGAGTCTGAAGAACATGCAGTTGTGCACAGAGTCCAATAACCAAGTCAAAAATCAATTTACTCTTTTTTTTAACCCCCAAAAAACATAAACATTTTCAATTATCAAGCTGTTTTGATTTTCTGAGCAGTATGAGGTCATATTGCTCAAGCCCCACCCACGGCCGCTGACGGACTATCCGATATTAGCATATCTCCGCCCTCAGCCAGTTGTATGCTTTCTGACATTTTCTCCATGATCAAGCAGCTGCAGCGACGATGTAGTTTCAGTGACGTGAAGCTGAAGAGAAGCTCAAGCCTGTGGTTTCATTTTCTCCCGACACCAGAGCCACTGAAGACACAGAGGATTAGTTTTGTTTTTGATGGTAATGTGCAGGGGCGTCATGCACTCATTAATGTTGGGGTGGGGGGGGATCTCGTCATGCTTGTCATGTGACACACAGCAGCCAAAATAGCACTGTATAACTGATATAGGCATATGTTTTATTTTTTTTCCTTTTTATTCAAAATATTCCCAAACATGTTAACTATATCATGAAATGTATCAATTCTCAAATACGTGTAAGCAAATGCATTTTGCACCTTTATGGATTATGTTAGTTGATCTATAATGGGCGATGGGCAAAGCAGCCTAATAGTGTAATCTATTAACTAGCAATAAAAACTTTTTACTTAAGTACCAGATATGGGTATCATGCCATAAAATATATATTTTTTAAAATGATTGAATTTGTATTTAATGTGAATTTAATAAAAAAAAAAAAACATTGTAAGTTACTAATTATAACACTTTCATTGTACAGAAAGGGAGCAAAGAACATTTGTGACCCATGCTGGCAAAATGAGTGTGAATGCGCATGGGCTAATTTTGAGCTACAGACAAAAAAAAAGTGAAAAATGTTGATTTTAGTTGAATTTCAAGTTTTCACAGAAATGAGTTCATTAAGCCCTCCTCTAGCAATCTCAATGCTCCAAATAGTAATTAAACATCTATAATTATCTTTATTTGTACATTTTCTGAGAGGAGTATCTTTTCTCTGCTCTCTTCTCACACTGCTGCTGACTGATATATGAATCACACACATAAAGGTGCTTCCGGCATCCCGCAATCCCAATATACACATACTTTATACACAGAATTACAGTATTTAAGTAGGCTATTCACACAAGCATAATCTCTTATGTCTTAAGTGAACATTTGGGGAACTGCTGGGGAAAACATCTGATGTGTAACATTACATTAGATCCATGCATCACAGTAGGTCTTAATATATAGGCTGTCTCTGGCTCAACGCCAGCCAGCGAACACAGATTTGAATTTAGCAGCAAGTGATGCACTGAGCGATCTAATCACGCCAGTGTGATTGTATCAAATTACACACACATATATATATAATTCGGCTATTTTATTGTCTTTTGGAAGCTGCATTCAAAATCCACTTGGCGCAAAATCTGAGGGGGCACATACCCCGTCAGTTTGAATGGGGATGACGCTTCTAGTAATGCGCCACTGAATACACAAAAAAGGAAGAGAGGGGCGGGGTGAGCAGTAGCTCATTATCATTTAAAGAGACATGCACTGAAATGGGTTGCTGTGAACAGAGCTGTTTTTGGTAAAAAAAAAAAAAAATACAAAAAAAAAACAAAAAAAAACAAAGGTGTTGTTTTACACGAACATTGAGAAATTTTAAAGTGTTTTGCAGACATTTCATGAAGACTCTAAAAAATCATTCCAACTTGTGGAAAATGGGCATCTGATGTCCCCTTTAAATGAGCGAAGGACACGATGTGCTGTAGGTGATACAGATGCTACAGTGAAAGATGTGAACCACACTGCAAAAATGCTTTTCTTACTTAGATTTTTTTTTTTTTGCATTGTTTTCAGCCAAAATATCAAAAAATTCTTAAATCAAGTAGGATTTTCTAGACAAGTAAAAATTATTGTCTTGTTTTCAGAAAAAAACGTCAAAATTAAGTGAGTTTTTGCTTGAAACAAGCAAAATAATCTGCCAATGGGGTAAGAAAAATAATCTTGTTTCTGTTTGAAATAAGATTATTTTGTTTACCCCATTGGCAGATTGTTTTACTTTATCTATTTAAGTCAACTATTGAAACAAAATGTTTGATCAGGATGGAAGGAGTGGACAGTTGGATGACACGGAGTCTCTGAATCTCTCCGTTTAGTGTTTTGTGGTTTAATTTGTCAGATGAATACAGTATTGCTCTCATAGAGAGTCTGACTTCTGACATATTTCAGTGATACAACAACGGCAAAATCAAATTAAAACACTGCGACTTCATTTGATCCATATTAATCTCTGAGATTTTCTCATTTCTGAGTGACTATAACAGTATATATATATATATATATATATATATATATAAACTATATTCTATATGTTATGAAGAATATATTCTATTCTGTTCTGTTCTATTCTATTCTATTCTATTCTATTCTATTCACCTTCTCATTGTTTATTATTATTTTTCCATATTTTCAAATACTACTAAAATAATCAAAACTGTACATATGACAAAAAGAAATATGTACGCATTAATTTACATCCTCCTGGGATGCTTTTTGTTAGCTGCTTTTCCTTCACTCTCTGCTCCACTGAAGTAAGTACTTCAATAGGACAGAGAATGCAGTTCATATAAAGGCAGTTTAAACCTGTGTTCAAAGCTGATTGGTGGCCTCTTTCTGGGTGTGTGCTGTGATTGGAGGATTTCATTCCATCTGGTTTGTTCTCTCTCTGTGATTGGCTGACTGTGAGTTTGAATCTGTCTTTGTTTGTATTTAAATGAGTGTTCTTTATTTTAGCCTGATGAGAGTCTGTGTGCCAAAACATGTTGGCAATGAAAAACAATAGATTTTTACACTGACTCTCATTTCTCCACTGCACACGTGCTGCTGCTTTTATTTTTGTCTTCATCAAGTTTTATGCTTGTTTCCACACACCTTGTTAAGACTTCTGAACAAGTGTTTAAGCAGAAACCTTCAGCAGCTCTTTCAACGGTGCACTCTCAGAAATAAAGGTACAAAAGCTGTCACTGTGGCGGTACCTTTTCAAAAGGTACATGTTTGTACCTAAAGGGTCCATTTTGGTACCTTAAAGGTATGTATTAGTACTTAAAGTGTACATATTTGAACTTAATAGGTACAAAAGTGTACCTTTTTTAAAAGGTACCACCCCAGTGACAGCTTTTGTAACTTTATTTCTGAGAGTGTGGGGAAAAAACAATTATACAGTTTTTATCCATTTATTTGTTCTTACCTTATTCATACATTAAATGGGTGGTTGATTGGGATTTCACTTTTTTAATGTTAGTTAGTGTGTAATGTTGCTGTTCGAGCATAAACAATATCTGCAAAGTTGCGGCAATGAAAGTTCAATGCAAATGGAGATATGTCTTTTAAAATTCTGGCAGTTTAATGCCTACAAAAACGGCTCGTAGGGACTACAACGAGCTACTTTCTGGCTCTGTTACGTCACGAACCCAGATAAACCCCACCCCCGGGAACATGCAGCAAAGGGGCGAGGCCATGTTGTGCTGCTTCAAAGAAGAGGATCTATTCATATATGAATCGCAATTCTATCTTCTAACGATTCTAATGGATTCACAAGTTTCAAAATCAATGTTCTAAAGCAGCGGTTCTTAATCATGTTCCTCATGTCGCCCTGCTCTGCATCTCTCTCTCTCTCTCTCTCTCTCTCTCTCTCTCTCTCTCTCTCTCTTTCATTCAGACCTTCAGCTAAGCTCCAACAATGAACTGTTCCATTTATACACTTATTTTCACATAGCTATGAGAAGCATTATACATGGATGCGTGTGCAGTTGCCATACTGTATTGAAGCTTTAATCAGAATAAAACCGTATATTAAAAGCTAACAGAAGCAGTAGCATTTACAAATAACAGTGAGACAGCAACAAACAAAAAAACATACCATTAAGAGCTGCTTGCACAGGTTCTGCGTGATCCTCTTCACTAATTTTCTCTGGGTCTCAATCGGGCTCAAATTGATAAGCAATATTGACGATGCCATTGTTTACAATACAACTGGAGCACATGCTGCTGAGGTGAGGGGCGGGACATTTAGACGTGCACTAGAGGTGGTTTAGCCAATCACAACACACTGGACCAGCTAACCAATCAGAGCCCATCGTGCATTTCTGAGGGAGGGGCTTCATAAAAGCAAGAAATGATCAGCGCATTTATTGGAGAAGGGACAAAGCAGTGCGGAATAAAGGTAAATTATGTGAAAAATGATGCGTCTTTTTTAAAAACGAAGCATTAACACATGTTAGACTGCACCCGATAAACACAATCAAGCCTAGAAAAAAAAAAAAAAACAGTCAAACACCCCTTTAAATCAAAACTAGAGTTGATAGTTGGTAGCTGGTGCCCATTCAGTAAAGAATGTATATATTATGTCTTTTTGTCATGAATAGTCAAGTCAAGTCAAATCATCTTTATTTATATATAGTGCTTTTAACAATATAGATTGTGTCAAAGCAGCTTTACAGTATTAAATAGGAAAATAGTGTGTCAATAATGCAAAAGGACAATAGTAAGCACTCAATTTTCAGTTAAAGGCACTTCATTATTGAATTCAGTGATGTCATCGTCCAGCTCAGTTCAGTTAAACAGTATCTGTGCAATCAAGTCGATGATAGCGCTGGAAATTAAGTATCCCCAACTAAGCAAGCCAGAGGAACCAAAACGGCATCGGTGAGAGAATGGAGAAAAAACTTTGGGAGAATCAGGCTCAGTCGGGGACCAGTTCTCCTCTGGCCAGACGAACCAGCAGTTTGTTCCATGCTGCAGCAAAGTCAGATTGTGCAGAGGACTCATCTGGTTCCCAAGGTCTTGTGCCGATGGCCGTCTAGGAGACAGGGTCTTCACTGGGGATCTGTCTGTGGTGCTCATCTAGTTGTCCTGATCTCCGCTGACATTCAGGGCTGTAGCGGTCGTCTCTAGGTGCTGATCCACCAACTGATCTGGAGACAGACTGGATCTGGTGGCTACGGTGACCTCGGAATAAGAAAAAAACAGACTAATATTAGCATTGATGCCATTCTTATTACGATGTAACAAGTACATCGGGTGTTATGGGAAGTGTTCCTGGTTCTGGTTGACCTAATTAATAGATTGTTCCGGAGTTTGGGTGCTAAATAGGAAAAGGATCTGCCGCCCACAATTGATTTTGATATTCTAGGTATTATCAAATTGTCAGAGTTTTGAGAACGCAGTGGACGTGGAGGACTATAAGAGCTCGCTCAAGTACTAAGGAGCTAAACCATTCAGGGCTTTATAAGTAATTAGCAAGATTTTAAAATCTATACGATGTTTAATAGGGAGCCAGTGCAGTGTTGACAAAACCGGGCTAATGTGGTCATACGTCCTGGTTCTAGTAAGAACTCTAGCTGCTGCATTTTGAACCAGCTGGAGTAGTGCTGGGCGGTATACCTGTTCATACCGAATACCGGTGTATATTCTTCTTATTATATGTATTTTTAAAATACCGCAATACTGGTGTCATTTAAATAATGTTCGGAACGCGACACTGTTTGAGAGGGGTCTCTTTTCACTATTGCATTGTGGCGAGGACACAGTTTAATGTGTTATTAAGCGTGAAAGTTCTGAAGCTGTAGAACGTGATGACACAGAAGAACTCATCCATAATATCCACCGCCATCAGCTCCCGCATCTCACACACGAGCGTGACTTTAGCACTATATTTAGCAACTTTCAGACCCTTTTAGCTGCTTTTTTTCCATAGAATATACAAACTGACAAACCTAGCGACTTTTTTGGATAAACTTTAGCTATGGTTCAGTTGGAAGATGTCTCCAGTGCTGCCCCGCGAACGCGAGATCTTACTCTCCCGGCGCAGTTTCGCCTCTCTCGGCGTCTGTTCTGTGCAGTGAGCGGCAGAGAAGCACCGCATTCAGCTGACCGTACCGCAGCAGACTCCTCAGTAAATGAGTACAAAACAGCGTTTCCAAGCACCTGCCGCTAACTGACTGTTTGGAATTATAAATATGAGCATAGTTCATCTGTTAATATTATGCACCTTTTTGTTTTTTTTTTGTTTTTTAGTTTGTTTCTCAGACGCAGGCAGTGCACTGCATGAGACAAAAGTAATATAACCAAAACCACCGCATAGCCGCTCTTTAGTGTAACATTAGATGCATGTTGATTTTATCAGACGATGTCGCGAATATAAATGAGAGTGACTCCTGGTTAACATGTATTAATGGGTCGTGTTTAGTCACTGTTTAGTGTGGAATTTTTCTACAATATTCACTCATCATGACAGTAAAATAGGGCATTCTAAGTCAATCTACTGCAGTTTTTCCTCTCTCAATCAGTAGAAAATGTGGTTAACACCCGGTCATGCATGAAAAAAAAAAAAATACCGTCATATACTGTAAATTTTTGGTCATACAGCCCAGCACTAATCTGGAGCATGCAGAACAACCACTCAATAAAGCATTACAATAATATAACCTCGAGGTCATGAATGCATAAATTAACGTTTCTGCATTTGACATTGAGAGCATAGGTCGTAATTTAGAAATATTTTTGAGATGGAAAAATGTAGTTTTACAAATGCTAGAATGAAAGATTGCTATCAAATAGCATGCCTAGGTTCCTAACTGATGACAAAGAATTGACAGAGCAACCATCAAGTATTAGACAGTGATCTAGGTTATTACATGCAGAGGTTTTAGGTCCGATAATTAACACCTGTTTTATTCAGAATTTAGCTGTAAGAAATTACTAGTCATCCAGTTTTTATATCGACTATGCATTCCATTGGTTTTTCAAACTGGTATGTTTAGTCGGGCCACGAAGAAATATAGAGCTGAGTATCATCAGCATAACAGTGAAAGCTAACACCAGTGTTTCCTAATGATATCTCCCAAGAGCAGTGGTGGAGGTAACGAATTAAAACTACTCACGTTACTGTAATTAAGTAGTTTTTTCGGGTACTTGTACTTTTTTGAATATATTTTTAAAGCTGTACTTTTACTTGTACTTAATTACAAATTAAACAAAATAATCTACTTCCTTACTCATAGTTTAAATCATAGTTCGTTACTGAGTACGCCCACAATTTCAATTGATATTCAAACCTTTGACGGCACTTCAGTAGCCAATAAAGAGATCCGATCATAAACGGACCAATAAAAGCCCTGATCTCTGAACCGCGGGAAAAGCCGTCGCTGCAGCAGGTGAAGAGGGAGCTCAGCGTGATTTATGGACTCAAAGTTTGGAGAAACAAACTACATGGGAGTGTTATCATAAATTTCTATATTTTGAAACCGATACTGAAATATCTGACGCGGTTCCATTACTCATTTTCCAGAGTATCTCCCGTATACACCGATATCGCTCTCTCCTCTCCGACAGTGAGTTTGACGCGCATCAGTCGCCTGTCAATCACAGAGTCTGAATATCCGCGAGGGATTGCAGGTATTCCGCATAATTTTAATCATTCCCGCGCTTTATTGTAACATGAGAACACGGTCATGTAATCGCAGAAAACTAGATGTGAGCTTTCATATAGGCCTAACTTACACAAATGAACTGCCTGTCCTCTCACTCCGATATTGCTTGTGCGCAGACTGTGTGAAATCGCGATCTCTCCATGCTAGAAATTATTCAAAAGTTATCAACCATTCAGAAATTCAAATTTAAAATCAAGCTTCCTTGTGCTGTAAGCTTTTGCAACAAAGTTACCCTATTTTAAATACACAGAATGAGCAAATGTTTAAGATTTTTGTAATGGTAGATCAATGTTTGTATATATGTAAATAAAAGCCTATATTAAAAGCTGTTCATCATATAAAGCAAATGTGTCTTTTTTTTTCCCCAAGACTTGGATTAAACCACTCAAAGCTTGAAATAATGATTGCCTTGAAAAAAATGATGGACAAAGGAAAAAAAAAAAACAAACAAACAAAAAAAAAAGAGATATTAAAATATCTATATGGCAGTATACAGTATGTGGTAGTTTTGCCAATGGTATTGAAAATGATTGAAGTCATAATGAAATCAAAAATTACCCTACTTGTGGTGAACAATTAAACCGTGTAAGTCAATACACTGAAAAAAAATAAATAAAAATTGTCTGCCATTGTAATCTTTAATCAAAAATTTAAAAATTGCTTCCGCTCTGGAATGGCGTTCTCGCTCTGAGATGTCAGTTTGATGGCTTGAGGAGAATCCTCTTAAGTCATGACGTAAGGAATGCTTTTTCCGGGTCCAAGCCAGGTACAAGCTACTCATTTCACTCGAGAATACTATTTCAACAGCCATTTATGAGCACTATTTAATTAAAGGGGTCATATGATGCGATTTCAAGTTTTCCTTTCTCTTTGGAGTATTACAAGCTGTTTGTGCATTGATAAGATCCCTGAAGCTGCAAGGACTAAAGTCTCAAAACCAAAGAGATATTCTTTATAAAAGTTAAGACTCAACCACGCCCTCCTAAAACGGCTCATTCAAACATGCCCCTGCATCTCTATGTCATGGTGTGGGGAGATTTGCAAAACACTGCCCAAATGTATACGCAATGAAAGAGGGCGGGACTTTTATTTTCGCTGTAGTATTGTTGCTGCTGCCGGCGCCATGTCCTGGAGAAGCTGTGTTTCATTGTGAAAGCGAAAGTACATTGTTTGGGCTTCCAAAAGAGGACACAACTAGAAATCAGTGGTTAAGTTGTATTTACAACACTGTTCCAGAACAGTTCAACCCAAATATTAGAGTGTGTGCATCACATTTTACGGAGGACTATTTCCTGAACCTGGGAGTAGCTGCCAGCTGCTCAAAGACTGTTTCTATAAAGTGGGGCAATTCCAACTTTGCAAGGACAGTCTGGCGCTTCTGACTCACAGCCTGTAAGTATGTTTTCATATTTAAAGAATTTGCCACTGACGATTCAAACCAGTGTATAGTAGTGCTTGTTGTTTGTCATTTCTCCGATCACAAATGCAGACATGGTAATGTTTACGCGGCATGATGCAACGCGACGAGTAAAAAGACAGTATAAGTCACTATAGGCAGTAATTATGCCCCCACTGGATGCAACAAATGCCTCGTTTGTAATGAGTTTTATTGTTTTAGTCTCGTCGTGCCGGGACACGGCATCACAACATGGTAAGGGGCATAACATTTCCGTCTCGCGCTTGAGGTATTCGGCCAATCACAACGCACTGGATAGCTGGCCAATCAGAGCACACCTCGCTTCTCAGAACTACAGCTTCATAAAAATAGGTTTCAGAAAGGCGGAGCATAGAGGAGCAACAATAATGTACAGTATGTGGAAAATGTATTTTTTTTTTTACCTTAAACCGCATAAACACATTGCATTACACCAAATACACAAAATAATTGTCTTTTTAGCAACGTCATATGACCCCTTTAATATTACATATTTAAGCTAAGCATTTAAAATATTGCTGTGCACACTACAGTCTCCGGGATTTCTGGGATTTCAGTATGGAGATAAAGGTTAGGATTATAATTTTTCAGTATTACATGACATCGTGGGTGTATATTAGCACACTTTGTTGTTTTCTTGGGCATCTGGTAGAGCGTTAGGACCCAGAAGTGGTGAAGCGTGATGTCAGACGTAACAAGCAGATATTCTTAACCACTCCTATCCAACTGTGAATCTGCTATGAGCAAGAGGTGGAGTGGAGGTGCACCACAATAAAACCCTGCCCTTTATTCAATATTCCATTTCACTTGGAAATACACCACAACACTGAAGTCTGTTGCAACTTCTGGATAACAGGTACTTTAATATTGATATTTTTTCAAGGTATTGAGGTTAGAAATTCCTGTATCATGACCACTAATTCACATACTTTGTCAATAAGATAAGGTTTTGTTCAAAGAAGCTATTATCACATAGATCTTTGATATGAAAGAATATTTTTTGGTAATACATTAAATATCGCTGGCTAAAAAGTAACTAGTACTCTGAGTACTTTTTGAGAAGAGTACTTTGTACTTTTACTTAAGTACTGTTTTGACACCAGTAGTTTTACTTGTAATTGAGTAGTATTTCAGCAATGTAACAGTACTTGTAATTAAGTACAAATTTTCAGTACTCTTTCCACCACTGCCCAAGTGTAACATGCAAAGCGTGAAAAGCAATGGCCCTAGTACTGAGCCTTGAGTTACTGCACTTGTCATCAATATGGTACCACTTTATTCACTGCTACGAATTGATGGCGGTCAGATAAGTGTGATTTGAACCATGCAAGTGCACTTCCACTAATGCCAACAAAATTTTCTAGTCTATTCAAAAGAATGTTGTGGTCGATAGTGTCAAACGCAGCGCTAAGATCCAGTAGCATTAATAGAGAGATACAACCACGATCAGATGATAGAAGCAGGTCATTTGTAACTCTAACGAGAGCAGTCTCAGTACTATGATACGGTTTAAATCCTGACTGGAATTCCTCACAGATACCATTTTCTCTAAGAAGGAATATATTTGATGAAACTAACTTTTCTAGTATCTTTGACAGAAAAGGGAGATTCGAGATCGGTCTGTAATTAACTAGATCTTTGGGGTCAAGTTGTGTTTTTTTAATGAGAGGCCTAACAACAGCCAGTTTGAAGGTTTTGGGGACATATCCTAATGATAATGACGAATTAACCCTTTCGCTGGTGAGTTTAAAATATTCTAGCGGTCCCCCCAGAGTGAGTTTTTTTTAGGTGACCGTTAGATTTTAGATTATTTTAGAACGTTGCCCCTTACTGTTTTACTGTTAAGTGCTTTGACACAATCTGTATTGTTAAAAGCGCTATATAAATAAAGGTGACTTGACTTGACTTGACTTGTTTCCATGGTGACGCGTCATGCTTGTCACGTGACACACCGCGGCCACAATAACAATGTAAGACAGATGGATCATTTTTATTTCGTTTTATCTTTTTATTTAAAATATTCACAAACTTGCTTACCATGTCATGAGCAATCTGAAATTCCGATTCACAAATATGTGTAAATGAGTGTGTTTTGTCGTTAAAAAACCTTTATAAATGATCTTGATCGTGATCTGTAACGTGAGATGGGCGTCGCCATGTTTGTTCGCGCCGCAGTTCAGAGAGTCCTGTCAGTCGGATTTACAGCACGTGAATTCATCAATTTCTCCTGAAATACATGCAAGTAAGTGGCTGGTGAACTGGGTGAAGAATAGAGTGAACTTTATAGTTACTTACACTATGTGTATCTGATATGAATAAAACACAGAAGGAATGACATCACTTGATGCCATTCCTTCTGAGATTATTAAGGCCTCTTTTTCTGAAATCTGTACTTCCATTCAGTCATTGATTAACTCGTCCCTAACTGCTGGGGTGGTCCCGAAATGTTTTAAGCATGCTGTAGTTCAACATTTGCTTAAGAAACAGGGTTTGGAGGAAAGCTGCCTTGATAATTACCGGCCTGTCTCTAAGCTTTCATTTTTATCAAAACTTTTAGAAAAAGTTGTTTATTCTCAATTGATCTCCTTTTTGAGTGCAGCTAAATTAACTGAACCTCTCCAATCTGGTTTCTCTGCCCATCATAGTACTGAGTCTGCTTTGCTCAAAGTGTTCAATGACATTTTACTTGCAGTTGATAGTGGTAAAAATACAGTCCTGCTGCTTCTCGATTTTACAGCTGCCTTTGATACAGTTGATCATAATATTCTTCTCTGCCGGTTAGAGCGTTTGTTTGGTATCGGGGGTATTGCTTTGCAGTGGTTTAATTCATATCTTAGAGACAGGTCTTTTTCCGTTGAGTTAGGTAAGTTCGCTTCATCTGTTGCTCCTATTATCTGTGGGGTGCCTCAAGGATCCATTTTAGGGCCACTTCTTTTTAATTTATATATGCGACCATTGGGAGATATTATTAGGAGACATAATGTTTCATTTCATTTATATGCTGATGATACCCAGTTGTACATACCATTGAAAGCAGGCGATACCATTGAGCCCTTATTGGCCTGCCTTGGGGACATTAAGAAATGGCTGTCTAATAGTTTTCTTCAACTTAATGAAGATAAAACGGAATTAATCGTCTTTGGCCCCCCAAAGCTGAGAAGTGGTCTTATAAATGACCTTGGCAAGCATTTCTCCTCAGTCTCTTCCCAGGTCAGGAATCTTGGTGTCATTCTGGACTCTGAACTTTGCTTAACTAAGCAAATTAATACAGTTGTCAAGAACAGTTTTTATCAGTTATGGATCATCTCGAGATTGAAATCATTTTTGTCTTTTAATGACCTGGAGAAGGTCATTCATGCTTTTATTACCTCCCGCCTTGATTATTGTAATTCATTATATTTGGGTCTTCCTCAGTCATCCATTGCACGCTTACAGATGGTACAAAATGCTGCTGCAAGGTTGTTAACTAGGGCAAAGAAAGCTGATCACGTTACACTGATTTTAGCCTCTCTTCACTGGCTTCCTGTCCATTTTAGAATTCAATTTAAAATTTAGTTGTTTGTCTCAAAGATCATCTTACTCCTCTTTCATCTTCCAGATCTCTAAGATCTTCTGACAGAGCTTTCTTAGTTGTCCCTCGTTCACGCTTAAAAACAAAGGGTGATAGGGCTTTTTCAGTTCCTGCCCCCCGTCTTTGGAATCAACTGCCAATGGACATCTGCCTTGCACCTTCTATTACAACTTTTAAAATGAGGTTGAAAACATATCTTTATTCCCAGGTATTTTAAATTTGGATTTTATCTATGTTGTTTTGTTTTATTGTTTCATCTGTCTTGTTTATTTTGTGTTTATCTTTGACTTTGTTCAGCACTTTGGTTAGCTTTGCTGAGATAAATGTGCTATATAAATAAACTTTACTTACTTACTTACTTACATCAGCAAATTAAATTTGAATGGATTGTTATTGTTGCTTCCATAGACATATGTGTGTATTTTACAAGTTCTAAATGTATTGTTTTACCAGTACTTACGTGTATTTAAATGTCTGAAACCTAAAATATACATTATGTGGTTAAGAACACTGCATTGTTGTGATAATATGACAATCGCAGTGCACGTCTCTCTCTGGCTCAGTGCCAGTAAATGTGTGAAACCACAGTTTGAATTTGGCAGTTGTGTGACGTCATCGAACGTTCTAAATCCCATATGTGGGACCGTACTCCCAGGGGCATGGAAATAAGAATCCCATATGTGGGACTGTACCGCTCAAAAGGTTAATAATAGTCAGAAGAGGATCTATAACTTCTGGAAGCAGCTCTTTTAGTAGTTTAGATGGAATAGGGTCTAACATACATGTTGTTGGTTTAGATGATTTAACAAGTTTATACAATTCTTCCTCTCCTATAATAGAGAATGAGTGGAATTGTTCCTCAGGGGATCTATAGTGCACTATCTGATGCGATACTGTAGCTGACGGCTGCATGGTTACAATTTTATCTCTGATAGTATTGATCTTGGAATTAAAATAGTTCATAAAGTCATTAAAGCTGTGCTGTTGGGAAATGTCAACACCTGTTGATGCTTTATTTTTTGTTAATTTAGCCAATGCATTGAATAAATACATAGGGGTTATGTTTGTTTTCTTCTAAAAGAGACGAAAAGTAATCAGATCTAGCCGTTTTTAATGCTTTTCTGTAGGATAGGGTACTTTCCCCCCAAGCTATACGAAATACCTCTAGTTTTGTTTTCCTCCAGCTGCGCTCCATTTTCCGGGCTGCTCTCTTTAGGGTGCGAGTGTGCTCCTTATACCATGGAGTCAAACTGTTTTCTTTGATCTTCCTTAAGCGTAAAGGAGCAACTGTATCTAAAGAGCTAGAGTCCATACTTTCTGTTACACGATCAAGTTTTTCTGCGCTGTTGGATATGCTGAGGAATTGAGATAAATCAGGAAGATTACTTACAAAGCAGTCTTTTGTGGTAGAAGTGACGGTTCTACCATACTTGTAACAAGGAGTAGAATTTACAGTTATATATAGGATACAGTATATGGAGTTTACACAAGACTAGATAATGATCTGAGATATCATCGCTTTGCTGCAGAATTTCAACACCACTAACATCAATTCCATGTGACAGTATTAAATCTAGAGTATGATTTCGACAATGAGTAGGTCCTGACTCGTGTTGTCTAACCCAAATAGAGTTCAGAATGTCTGTAAATGCTGATCCCAATGCATCTTTTATATTATCTACATGGATATTAAAATCACCAACAATTAAGACTTGATCTGCAGCCAGCACTAGCTCACATAGAAAATCAGCAAATTCTTTAATAAAGTCTGTGTGGTGCCCTGGTGGCCTGTATACAGTAGCCAGTACAAACATCACAGGGGATTTATCATTAACACTTGTTTCTTTGGATTATGTTATATGAAGCACCATTACTTCAAACGAGTTATACTTGAAGCCCGCCCTCTGAGAAATACTGAAAATATTGCTATAAATTGTAGCAACACCTCCCCCTTTACCTTTTGGACGCCGCTCATGTTTGTAACAGTAATCTTGGGGGGTAGACTTGTTTAAAATAATGTAATCATCTGGTTTTAGCCAGGTTTCTGTCAAACAGAGCACATCTAGGATATGATCAGTGATCATATCATTTACAAAAAGCGCTTTCGTAGAACGGGACCTGATATTCAGTAAGCCAAGCTTTATCATTTGTTTCTCTGTATCATATACATTTTTTATTTGTTGAACATCAATTAAATTGTCACCCTTAAATTGGTTTGGAGTTTTTTTTTTTTTTTTTTTTGTATTTTCTAGTTCGGGGACCAGACACAGTCTCTATAATGTGATATCTAGGTGAAAGGGTCTATGATTATAAGTGAATACTAGAACTAATCGTTCTTTTGTGGCACAGGCTCAAATGTCACTGGACAATCTGAAGTGGAGTGGTAATATCCTGCATGGGCTAATTCATGAAACAGTTGAATATTTTCATAGACACCAAAAAAAAAGCAATGTTGAGAATTGTTCTTTCCTATCTGAATGGACAGATGAATTTGCATTTGTGGTTTGTCTCATTTCGGTAGTATCTAGCCTTAAAAAATCATGCAAATGTAAAATACAGGCAGTCATTCTCGTATCTTAACAACAGTAAAACAAATCTGACGCGCATCTGATTGTTGGAAGCTTGAGCACCTGCATGAAGCTAAAACTAGCCAGACCCAGACTACAAGACAAAAAAACACTCCGCACCAGATGTCACATTAAAGTAGTGTTCAGTTTACTCTTGTTTGTGTATGCCATTATTTTGTGGATTACTGTACAGTCTACACTGAAGCCATCAAAGTTAGTAAACTGAAGTCCAGGTGCCATTTATTCAGCATTAGGAAAGATAATATGGCTGTTCTCTGAATGTGGGCTCACCAGAGGAGCTGACGGGTCACAGTATGGCCTAACCTGTCATTTTATTAGGTTTATGGGTGCTGTGTTTTCCTCACACACTCTCATGATCACACACACGAGCAGTGGACGAGGATGGGATTTTGCAGAACACTATATACGACACACGTGTGATGTGCATGTTTATGATGCTAAAGCTTGAGGAAAGTCACCTGCTGTTGAATGGGCAAGAGTGAGGAGAACATTTTTATTTTTATTTTACACGGCTTTAGAACTACACTGGCGTGAGTAAACAATGACTGAGCTTTATTTTTAGCGTGAACTATGCCTTTATCTATTTTAAACAATCAAGAGCAGCAAACTTTCATCTGTGCACAAACTGGCCCTTTAAGAGCCACTGGTGTGTGTTCTGGATGCGTTTCCCGCTCATGCAGCAGGATGGAGGACAAGATGGAGGCACACATCCGAGGAACACACACACACACACACGCGTGCGGTGCGTAATGGAGCTGCTGTGTGGAGAGACGGGGCTGTGGAGTCTAGTGGTTTTGCATATGTAAAGAATAAAGCACAATAGACTGATCGTTGGGGGAGGATGTGCATGTAAACACAGACAGTGTACCAATACACTGAGCTGTGCTGCCTGCTATACAGCATCTTTAGGGCATGCTTTCAGTGTGTCTGTGATGGCCAAACATTACAGAAGCTCCTGCTGAAAAGAGCAGCGTGGATGTTTTGGTGTGTGAGGTCCAGGCAGATCACTAGGTTTTTAGAGGCTCTAAACACAGAGCGTTACACCCAGTGCAGTGTTCAGCGGCGGGGAGCTTTGTTTAGCTTGTCCAGCATGGCACTGCAGAACTGAGTAGCGGCTCCATGGCGCTTCACATGAGCGAGTCTTTGTGCTCTTTGTTGTGTGTTGTGTGGCTGGAGGGAGTGTTCCCCACCCCCTGCACGCCTGCGGGCCGGAGCCGGCTCTCACGGAGCAGTTAACAGGTGCTTGTTCCTCCAGAGGTTCCCCCTCCACAGATGGCTATTGTTATGGTGTGCAGTAAACGCCGCCGCCGCGTAACCCAGAAACTCCAGCTCTCTCTCTCTCTCTCTCTCTCTCTCTCTCTCTCTCTCTCTCTCTCTACCAGCTGCTGTTTCCTGCTAAAGCAGTGTTATCCCTGATCCCTCTCTCTCTGCCCTCCCCCTCTCCCTCTCTCCCCTCTCTCCCTCTCTCTCTCTCTCTCTCCTCCCCCATCTGCTCCTGCGCTCCCTCATTCTCCAGATCCCGTGCCGTCCTCAGCTCTCCGGATCTGCCGTGTCTCTGTCGGCCTCACGCCTGCTTCTCCTGCGTGGATCGGACTCTTCTTTGCCAGCCGCTGAGCACAAAGAAAGGATTAGCTCTTGATCACATGGGAGTGTGTGCCATCGG
>CM077248.1:872597-875097 GCA_039654775.1 Spinibarbus caldwelli | reverse complement strand
AACAAATATTAGATCAAGTAAGCACAGAATCAACTTTGCGCGCGATCGCATCAAGGATCAGACAAATTTGCACATGCGTCTTGAAAAGTGGATTTAAGGAAAGTGCTACGCTACGTTTTTGTGCCATCTAGTGGTTTAGAGGAAAATAATATCAAAGGTGCCTTTTACCCCGTTGTAGAGCCCTGCATTTCAGCCCAGGCCTCGACTTTTTTACGCCCCTAGGGCTGGGCTTCAGGCCAATTTTCACGTCATAGTTCAGACGCGGGCCGGGCCTCAGGCCTGGTTTAAGCTTCTCCTTATTTTTATATTTTAGAAATCCACCAATTAGTGATGAAAAAAAAATTGCCGCGCTTGTGGAAACAACACGAGACCGTGCTACCGCGACTGTCAAGAGCGGCTCGACGGTGTTTAGTGTCCCGCAGCAGAGTGCATGCCGTCAGCGCAGCTAAAGAGTTCTGCATTCAAATGCGCGCAATAGGCTAAAGTTTGCCGCAAAGCCCCAGCAAAGTAGTTACAATGAATATGTCCGGGGGAAATAGTAAGGAGATATTTTAATTATTTACTAATAAACTAGTGTTTTCTGAGTCTGTTTCGCAAGGATGAAGTTGCCGATCCTGGCTCGCCATCTCCTCATTAGACGCGCCTTTTTCCATAAAGAATCTTTATGGATTATGATTATAATGAAAGAGTTTTTGTTTGCGATTTGTTTTTATTTCGTTAAGTAGTTATTTAAAGCTTTCTATAGATATATTTATCATGTCTGTGAGGCATGTATTTGCTGAGTTTCGGTTCATTTTTTTGAAGCGATCCTGTTCAAGTCGAGACGGCAGAAAGCGCGTGATATTTGTTTTCTAATATTTTATAAAAGCACAACGTTTTGTTGATATTGTGAGTGCACACAAATAAAAGTAGACCCTTTACAGTTACGAATTATGTATTACTCTTACTTTTATTAGCAAAATTGACGGCGTATCCACTGAAAAAAATGCAAGTGTTCGCGCTGATGTCTCCATGTCCTGTAAAGCGCACTTTAGCTTCTACTCTCCGCACAAACAATTGCATATAGCGCACATTTATCTAGGTTTAACATTTAAACATTGTTATATGCTTGAACTGTTTTATATCTATAGATTCATTTTAGGCAAGTCATGATGATTTGAGAAAGCTAAATTGATCAAACATACGATCAGCTCACTGTCTGCCATGTCCGCTTGTTCGTTACTTAAAAAAAACAAAAAACAACAACAACAAAAAAAAAAAAAAACTTATAACGAACAAAACCTGCTTCAAACATTTTTGTAAATTAACTTAATAAAACAAACTAAACAAAATATAATCACTTTGCCATTACATACAAACTGAACTATTTTAATAGCTGAAACAGTAGTATAAACTGTTTTGGGAGAAGGGGAAAAAAAAGACGGGCTCGGGCTGGTAATTCTGATAAACTGTCGGACACGGGCCGGGCTAGGGCCTGAGCATCTCGGCGGCCAGGGCTGGGCTAGGGCCTAAATTTGAGGCCTGTGCAGGGCTCTACCCCGTTGTACCTTACTGTGTAGAATGCTATTGTAAAGACAGACCAGTAGAAATGATCAGGCCAGCACGACGCTTGTGTCAGGTGATCAGAACCACTTGAGAGTCCTGTTCCTGTGGACCAACTGTAACATGCTTTGGTATTGTCAAAGCAAGCTATGCTTTTCTCTCGTGTAACTCAGATTTATCATATGTAAGGAAGATGAACAGTTGGGAACCACTGCTCAAAAGTTTAGAGTATCGGTTACACTTTATTTTGATAACTCACTTTAGACATGCTACTAACTGTAGACTAACTAAATACTCTCATTAGAGGATCAGTAGACTGTGAGGTTAGTGTTAGGGTTAGGATGTACTTATAACAAAGTGACTTACAGTCAGTAGAATATCCATCAAAATAAAGTGTGAGCAGATATGAAGCAGATGGTAAATAATACTCTAACGACTGCTGGTTGACATTATAAAGTTACTGATAGTATCAGAATGAAGAGTTACCACCATAGTATTGAATAAATATGTAAATATACAGTATATTCAAATTTATATATATATATATATATATATATATATATAATATATATATATATATATATATAATATAATATTTAATATATAATATATAAGTGGAGAGAGCTCTGTGGTCACCTGACCAAGATACCTGTGGTTCTGTTTACCCAGGGTTTGGATTGAGCCGGGTTAACTAGTCCTACAGCACTGATTCTCAATAAGATATTTTACAGCTTGCTCCAACTCAGAAGGAAACAAACAGTTGTTGAGGGGCTGAAATGAAATATTGATGTTTAGTTTGTGTGTGTGTGTGAATCATTTGAAGTCCTCTTGAGGCTCGTCTGCGGACTGAGATCCGCTGAGAGAGATCATGTGTGTGTCACTGCTAATAGTGAAGCTGCCAGTGTAAACACTTCACAAACAGCAATGCAATGTTTTACTGCCCATCACAAGCAGCTTT